>VNKC01000233.1:0-226499 GCA_008042775.1 Drosophila pectinifera
ATATATTTTGTTGTTTGGGTTGAAATAAGCAAATAGGAAACTGGGTTCTTATTTAGTAAAATTTTCCAATATTTCGGAACTATATATAAATATAAATATAATATAAAATATATAAATATATATATAATATATATATAAATATAACAAAATTAATATATATATAAACCTAGTTGCCCTGCAGGCCAAAGCACAGTGGTTCATAGTCAGCCAATAACTTCCTTTAATTTTCAAATTATTCCTTGAAATTCATACCTTACAGAACCGTTCCTTGAATCTATCCCATTTGATTTTAGTTAGAAATGAAACTATCTTAAGAACCTCAAGTGTTTACTGTCTCTCAATATAATTCCCTATAATATCAATCCTCAACGACTGCAATCAAATCTTATTAAACATTGTTTGTTCAACTGCTGGCTCCACAATCACCTGAAAAAAAGGCCGCCCACCTGGACGGTGGCGTGGCGTTGGCGCACCTCTGCGCTGGGTCCGGCGGACAGTGTGCGACATCATTAAGGGCTCTCGGGGCGCTCCAATTATGTCGCTCACTGCTGTGTGTGCGGTGTGTGCGCGGTGTGTGCTCCCATTTCGCATTTCTCCTACCAGAGCATTTCTCGTTTCCAGAGCGGCTCAGAGCCCAAGCGAGGCTTTATATATTTTCTTTTTTATATTCGTTCGGCTTTCGGGGCTTCGAATTGGGAACAGCGGGCCGGCAAGTGAAAATGCGGGACACCCCAAAGACCCGAGACCCGAGACCCGAGACTGGAGACCGGAGACCGGAGAGCCAAAAGCCCGGACAAGTTGGGTCGCATGTTGGCCACCGCTTGGCCAGAGATTACGAAGACGGCGATGATGGCGATGATGGCGATGATGATGATGGGGCTGGCGGTGGTGATAATGATAATAATGATAAAGCCTGACCCAGTTGCACTCTAAAACTTGACCCAATGACTCCATTGGGTTGGCAACTATGGCATTTATAATGCCAAAGCCAACAGCGCCTCATAATTACTGAAAATGCAAACCGACGCTTTAGTTTTTAGTTTTTCGTTTTTGGTTTTTAGTTTTCGGCTTTTGGCTTTTTGTGCTCGTGGCTAATGCTTACAAGTTTACAACATTCGAGTGGCCTGGGAGCCGCGGAAAAGAAGAAGTTTTGTGCTCAAAACCCAAACCCGTTCGCATCGAAAAGTGAATTTGTAATTAAGTAGATGCGTCCGAGTAGGCCTACGACACACATTCATTTTTCAGAGTGCTGACCTGGCCCGAAATGCACATACCCACATATACAAACTTGGCCAGATACCTGTGCACACGTGGGCACAGGGAAGCTGGTCGGGGCTGAGGTCGTCCCCCATGGCTCTTGGCTCTTGGCTCTTAGCTCTCAGCTCTTGGCTCTTGGCTTTTGTGATCTGGCTAATGCTAATGCACAGACAGCAGCCAAGGTCGGCTTAAATTAGCCGCGAGAAGAGCTCGGCCAGCTCCATTCGGTCGATTATGGATGATGATTTATACGCTGCCCGATATACCCCTCCCGTCCGCACCTGTCTCCTCCACCGCCACCTCTGTCCAAGCCTCATCTGAGCCACATCTGAGCCACATCTGAGCCACATCTGACCTATTGCCAAAGCCCGGGCCAGACGACGCGACGGTGACATGCGTCAGTGAGCCACTATGGCCCAATGGGACGGCCAGCGAGGCTTCTGAAACCGAAAGTCTGGTCGGGGAGTCACATTTTAAACTTAAATTCAATACTATGGGAATCTCAAAAGTACTAAAACCATAAAGAGTCAAGAAAAATGATCAAATTATATAGAAATTTATGTAAAATGAAGTAACTGCCAAGCTCTTAGTTCCCTAACAAAACTGTATAAATAATAGGGGATCTTGGTTAAGAAAACAGCTTCGGATAATATGTAATAATAAATATATATATATATATATATAATTATATATAATAATGAATATAATATATTATAATATATATAATATAATAATAAATGTAGTAGTAAAACGTAATTTAAGTGTGAATAATTATCATTCGTTCATTTCACGGTATTAGGAACTTATAATATATTATTTTATTATCGAAGTGCTTAAGAAGTAAAGATAACTTTCCAAGAATAGAATCTATTTTAAGACAGAACTTAAGCTTGTCTCATTTGTAAAGAAAGTAGGTGACATAGATCTTATTTGTTCAGATTTCAGTCCATTAAAGTTCTCCAACTAGGCGGCTACGTAATATGAATTCTTTCTATTTCCCAGAAATATTTTAATGCTTAACGGAAAGGTTTTAGTTTCATTTAGAAATTGAAATCTTTGTATTAATTGTTAATAGGTGACATAGATCTTATTTGTTCAGATTTCAGTCCATTAAAGTTCTCACAAGCAGGGCTGTCCAACTAGGCGGCTACGTAATGTGCATTCTTTGCATTTTTCAGAAATATTTAAATGCTTATAGGAAAGGTTTTAGTTTCATTTAGAAATTTAAATCTTGGTATTAATTGTAAATAGGTGACATAGATCTTATTTGTTCAGACTTCAGTCCATTAAAGTTCTCACAAGCAGGGCTGTTCAACTAGGCGGCTACGTAATGTAAATTCTTTATATTTCCCAGAAATATTTTAATGCCTATAGGAAAGGGTTTAGTTTATTATTTCCTAGTAATACATGTCATTCTTCATCTTAATTCAATTATTCAACTATTTACATTGTTGAATTAGGAAAGGAAATCAACTGATGTGGTATTAGTATCATATCTACTAGGTGTTTCCATAGTATAATCTATTTCAATTGATATTTTGACAGAGTAATTTCAAATAACTTAAATAGATAAATATTAGGTTGATCTAGCAAATGATTCTAATTTTATTCCGATTATTTCCCTTACTTGTACAAAAATGTATATTTTAACTGATTAATAATACAAACATATTTCGCTTTACCTAAATAGATAAATATTAGGGTGATCTAGCCAATAATTCTAATTTTATTCCGATTACTTCCCTTACTAAAGACCCCTCAGGCACAGATCAAAATAGAAGAACTATCAGGCTCTCATATATATATATATATATATAATATATAATTTAGGTTCCCTTCGTAGCTCTTTTGTTAAAAGAAGAACACAGATGATTTTAGAGTCTGGCCTAAACAGCGTTAGAGCTTCGCTGCCAAATGTCAGTGCTGGCCATTGTGTGTTTGCGGCAAACTTTTCAGTGATTCGGCCAGCGGTTGTTGTAGTTCTGATTTTGTTGGTGTGTGCTCCCCCTCCCCCCGTGGCGATGTTTGGACGTGTTTGCTTGTGTGCTTGTGCCTGGGTGTCCAAATGATTGCCCACCTGCTAGACCAGTAATTGGCCCCAATAACTTTGGTATTTTCATAGCACGAAGTCAACGTCAACGGCCAGAAACAACAACAAGGCCGCCCAAAAATGGCTGTTGTTGTTGCTGTTGTTGTTGCTGTTGCTGTGGCTGTTGGCTGGTTGGCTGGTGGCTTGGTTCTTGGCGCAGGTTCCCCTCCCTCCCTTCGCGCCCCTCATCCCACGAAGCTGCGACGCTGACACCAATTTGGCTTATTAGAGTCGAAGTCTGAGTTTGGGCTTGGGTCTCTGGGTTGGTGGAAGCACTTGAAATGCCAAAAACCGACTGCAAAATACGAAATTCAGAAAAAAAATTAGAAAAAAAGGCAACCGCAACTTGTCATCGATTTTCGGGCGTGGCCGGGTCTAATCTCTACCACACTGAGACAAAATACTATACCTAAGATCTTAAATTACATGTAAATTTAAATTCAGGAATTCGTGGCTCTAATCTTTTTAGTTTTAGTGGTGCTATAATTCCCAAGTGTTTATTTTGCTGAGATTAGTTTATTTAAATTGTTTTTTAAGATTTAACTAAATTTGATTAAATAAGAATACTAGTTTATGTCTCAGTAAAATTGTTGAAATTGATTTATAATAAACAACTAATGAGTTGTTCCAAATCTTTGTAGTTCTAGTGGTGCTATAATTCCCAAGTGTTGGTTTTGCTGAGATTAGTTTATTTAAATTGTTTATTAAGATCTAACTATCATACAATGTTTTTATATTAAATTTGATTAAATAATAATAGTAGTTTATGTCTTATTAATATTGTTCAAATTGATTTCAAGTAAAAAAAAAAATGAGTTTATAATTTGTTAAATAGGTTTAATCACTACCTACTAGTTTTTGGTTATTATAAATCACACCCACCAGGGACACTATAGTAATTTATGAGATTCAGACTTTATGATAGCAAAGAGTCCCCAAAACGAGACAAAGTAGACTTTCCCCTCTATAAACTCCGACTTCTAATCTGTCTAGTTCTAGTGGTGCTATAATTCCCAAGTGCTTGTTTCGCTGAGCTTAGTTTATTTAAATTGTTCTTTAAGATCTAACTATTATATAATGTTTTTTAATTAAAGAATATTAGTTTAGGTCTCAATAATATTATTCAAATTGATTTCAAGTATAAAAATAATGAGTTTATTATTTGTTAAATAGGTTTTATCATCACTAGTTATTGGTTATAATAAATCACACCCAGTATAGTAATTTATGAGCTTCAGACTTTATAAAAGCACAGAAAAGAGTCCCCAAAACGAGACAAAGTAGACTCCCCCCTCTATAAACTCCGAGATACGTCACTGTCCTTATGTCACCTTTTGAAGGAAACTAATATCAATTGTGGTCCTGTGACAGCTCCGACTGGGATTATTTGATTTCCTGGCTCATCGTAGATCAGGGCTCAGTGCATTTTCCCAGCTTAAGACTAAGAAACATCCTCTTTGCATTGCAGATGGCCGAAACGCTCAGCACGGCGGCCAGCAGCATGGAGCTGGCCCTGAAGGACACCAGCCCGACAGTCGGCGGGGGCATCATTGTGGACATGACGCCCACCACGGCGGCCCTGCTGCACCACAACGCGATGGCGCTGCGCAGCCTCAAGGAGGCGGCCTCGTCCGCCTCCGCCTCGGAGTCGGAGCTGCAGGAGCCGCGCTCGCCGACGCCCACGCCCACGAATCTCAGCACCGGCCCCCACTCGCCGCCCATGACGTTCCGCTGCGAGCGCTGCGACAGCTTCGAGACCAGCTCCCGCGCCTCCCTGCTGCTCCACGTGGTCCAGTGCCTGGCGGGTCAGGCGGCGGCGGCGGCCGCAGTGGCGGCGCGCCTCAAGAGCGAGGATCTCCGCGGCGACGAGCCGGAGAACATGAGTCTGGGCCACATGGAGGGCGGCGGCAAGGGCCAGGGGGAGGCGGGCAACGGGTCCAGCTCCTCGGCCAGCTCCTCGCCGGCGGGCAACAGTGGCGGCGGCGGCGGAGGCGGCAGTGGCGGCGGCGGCAACAGCAGCTCCCGCAAGGTCTTCGAGTGCGATGTGTGCAACATGAAGTTCTCCAACGGCGCCAACATGCGACGCCACAAGATGCGGCACACGGGCGTGAAGCCCTACGAGTGCCGGGTGTGCCAGAAGCGGTTCTTCCGCAAGGACCACCTGGCGGAGCACTTCACCACGCACACCAAGACGCTGCCGTACCACTGCCCCATCTGCAACCGGGGCTTCCAGCGCCAGATAGCCATGCGCGCCCACTTCCAGAACGAGCACGTGGGCCAGCACGACCTGGTGAAGACGTGTCCCCTGTGCAGCTACCGGGCCGGCTCGATGAAGTCCCTGCGGATCCACTTCTTCAACCGGCACGGCATCGATCTGGACAACCCCGGGCCCGGCGGCACCTCCTCCCTGCTCCTGGCCCTCGAGTCCCAGGCCTCGGCGGCGGCGGCTGCGGCGGCGGCCAGCTACGTCCCGCCCGGCCTCAGTCCCGTTCCGGTGCAATCTCAGTCCCAGCAGCAGCAGCAGCACCAGCCGCCCCAGGTGCCCCAGGTGCCGCCTCCGGCCAGCGACAGCGGGGAGTCGATGCGCTCCCTGGAGAACGCCACGCCCCCGATGCACTTCCTCACGCCGCACGTGGAGATCTCGACGCTGGGCGAGAGCGGCAACACGGAGCTCTTCAATGTAAGTCTCCCATGCTGCAGTTACGGTCGAAATAATAGCACTAAAAGAAGTCGGGTTCCTAAGATCTTAGAGAACGAGGTCTCTATGTGAGTTGGATTAAGGTGCAGGCCTCTTTCTTATTACCTTAAACTTTTATTTGTTAACTTCTCTTGAATTACAGTTCTCTAAAATAAAGTAATAACTAATGAATTAATTTAAAATCTAATCTACCAGAAGAGACACTCATATAGCTGGGGACTTAAAATCAAATTAAAACCATGAAAACCCATTCGTTCTCGAGTTATAAAACTAACTTTTAGATGGCCAGTTAAAGCATATATATTTATATTATATTATATATATATATCTACGTTATATGGCTAGGCATGTTTTGAACTTGAGCTGAGGGTGTTTTCAGTCTGGATTTAATTTGGAAAATCAATTTTGTTTTGTTTGCAAACATTTTTAAAGATTTAGTGAAACTTTCAAGCAAATAGATAAAATGTGTGAGCTCAGTTTTACCAGACAAGATTTATCAGATATACCAGGAATTGAAATGATTTTCGAAAGGTGTGCTACACTTTCAAAAAAAGTTTTTAAAAAAGAGAAAAAGGTTGAAGGAAATAGGGACCTAAAAGTATTTTATTGTCAACTTTGGGATTCACTTTAACTTATTTTAATTTCCATACCGATTTCTTATATTGAAACAGATCTTGCTCGCTTTCTAATAGTAAACTAAATAAAAATGTAAACTACTTGGAATGGTTCATACTTGCATTTTTGCATATTATATAAAATAAAGTATATTTTGAAGAACAAATAGGATTTCATTTTTGGAAGGAAACCCCGAAGGATTATTATCCTTAAGAAGAAATCATTTCGGATAAATACAAAAGTAATGTCTAATTCGGATAAGATGCATTACCAACTATTAATGTACAGAGTATACTAATAATAATATTAATATTAATAATTAGTACTACTATCTTAGTATTTTATATCATTTTTAAAGTCAGATTTTTGTGCCTTAAACAAAGTTACCTTTGGTGCTAATATTTCGGCCGCTCCTGTACATGGTCTCTCCTCTTCTCCTCCTCTGTTTTTGAATTCCCCTCGCTTACAACAAAATAACACAGCTGATTTGCGTTTGGCGTGAATCTGCATTGCAGGGAAACAACAACAACAACAATAACAACTGTGTTGCCAACAACAACAACATTAGCGGGAGCAACAACAACAACAACAACAACAGCAGCAGCAACAATAACAACAGCAACAGCAGCTCGATTAGCAATGGAAATGGCGTCGAGTCCAATGGCGAGAAGGTGAAAGATCGCGCCCTGCTCTTGCAGTCGCCGGTGGAGCTGCCCATGGATTGCAACACGAAGGCCACGCCCATCACGTCCAGCACCACAGCCTCCAGCCTGAGTGCGAGTCTCAAGAGCCACCACCAGCATTCGCATCCGCATCCGCATCCGCATCCGCACCACCAGCATCCGCATCCGCATCCGCACCAGCATCCGCACCACCACCACCACCACGAGAATCACATAACGCCGTCGATCAGTCTGATACCCATCAAGCAGGTGAGTCTACGGCGGAAATCGGGCTATACGATAAGAGTACTTGCATATAAGGAATGGAGTTATGCTTCATTAAGATATTTAAGTATATGAAATCTTATAGTTATCCAATAACACTAAGCTATACTATATACTAAATCCTGGCAGTTTATCTTATAACTCTTATCAAGTTCCCACATTAAAGATCGCATAAGCTTGTCGTAAAAGCAAATCGGTTTTCTCAACGCTGATAATTTAACTGAACGAGATAGAATAACCGAGTGCTGTTAAGTACCGAATTGTGCTGCAAAGCGCCAGCTTTCTTCATTATTTGGCTTTCTGAAATAAGCTTGTAGACTCAAAGAGACTTAACTCCGTGTTCCTGTTTATGCTATCTCTCACATTGAAGTTCAAGAAAATTAAGAGTTCTATCCAGTTAGTTTAACTGCCCGAGAAATTTAAAAGTAAGACGAGAACCCGGCCCTTCGAGATGTTTTAAATAGAAGAAATTTCTTTGATTTTAATGAACTAATAATACAGTACATTTATAATGTTTTTAATGAAGTACATTTACATTTACAGTACATTTATAATGTTACTCAGTGTAATAATAATGGCTGTTTAGCGTATAAAGTAAGTGGTCAAGTACATTGCTGGACCACTTTACGCCCCCTATTAAATTAGGAATGTGGGCTACATTAAAGTCAAACACCCGGCACATACCAAACTAATATCCCCCTGAATATATATATCACTTGTCTAGAGAACTTCTCATTGGATTTGTAATAACCTTAGAGTGTTCAGACCTAAGCTGACTTGGAGTTATGGGAGTGCGAGTCATAAAATATCGCCTCTGTCCACTTGCGAAGGCGGAACAATATTTTGAAAACCTGTTGTGCATCACAAAAGACTGCATACCTAATTCGGTAGAGGTGGCTTTACGGCTTTCCGATCTCCGAGATCCAGGGCTTTACATATACATGGTGTTTGATTCAGCGCTTGAACTTGACCTAAAACGGAGTTGAGGGTTAATTTCACAAGCCCAACCTGAATGAAGTATTCATTTGGGTATTTTTATGATTAACATTTTTAGTTGGAATAAGTTAGTAGTTTATCAGAGCAAGATTGGTAGGAGTTACTAAAGAATTATGCATTTTGATTAGACTAAAATGACTTCATTTATTGTTGAAGTAAATAAATATTGAATAATGTATAAATTAATTAAGTAATTAAGGCAGCTTATAGACTGTGTTACCTTGGGCCATATATTTACATTAATTTATTTAAATGCCTAAGCCATCATCTCTTGTATGTTTCATGGTCAGGTTTCTTTTAATTAAATAAGTATTATAAATATAAGAGTTTATTTGTATTTATTGACTTTTTTCTGTTGTTAACAGGAGCCCATGGCCGAGGATGTGGACAAGAAGGACCTGATGAATGGCAGTGATCCCAGCAGCGACACCGAGCAGGCTTCCAACAACAACAACAACAACAGCAGCAGCAACAACAACAACAGAATCACCTCACTGATCAAGGTCAGACTGGAATATATATATATATTTATATAGTAAATAGTTAATAACCAATGAATACTGTTACTATGCAGGTCTCGCCACTGAAGTCGCTCCTGCGCGAGGACCTTAAGCGACGCATCTGCGCCAAGGCCAACAACCGGATCACCCGGAACGCCACGCCGCTGGAGAGCAGTAGCAACAACAACAACAGTGTGCTGTCCAGCAGCCTGAGCAATGGCTCCGGCACGGGATCGGGCGGGGTGAATGGAGGCACTGGTGGTGCCGGAGCTGGAGGAGGCGGTGGCCCGCCGGCGCCGGCAACGCCGAGTGCGAGCAATGGCGCCAACTCGACGCCCATCTGCAACGGGACGATCACGTCGACCGGCCAGGATGGCGATCTGCTGCTCAACCGCAAGCTCATCCTCACCTGCCACTTCTGCGGCATCGAGTTCCCCGACGAGACGCTGTACTTCCTGCACAAGGGCTGCCACTGCGAGAGCAATCCGTGGCGGTGCAACATCTGCGGCGAGCAGATGAACAACGTCTACGAGTTCAACGCGCACCTGCTCAGCAAGAGCCACCAATAGCAGCCACAGTTGGCCGGCAAGTAGGAGTGGGAGCTATAGCGATAGCTTGCCGGCCCAGGATCCGGACGAGGATCGAGGAGCGCCGAATCGGCGGATTCAGCGGATTCAGCAGATTCAGAATATTTACTTAGCTCAATTTTGAGAGATTTTCCACAACCAGGCACACAGTTAAGCTCAGAGCAAATTATACACTTACCATCTAGTTCTACGTTTACACTTACGTCTACGTTACATATATATACACATATATATATATAGTTAGTTAGAGATAACTCATCATATTTTTATGATCTGCAAGCAGAGAGACGAGAGATCAAATGAGAGCTACGTAGTTACCTAATCCCTTAACGAGTCGGCGGACGTGTATACCTTCCCGGAGAGAGAGTCCAGGAGGTAGAGAACCCTGTTATGTAGTCTTATTACGCCTTAGGTTCGTAGTTTAGTCCTTAAGTACTTGGCAATAATTTCCAGCCGGTCCAACTGGCCAGCAACCGCAACCGCAACCGCAACCAGCAACCAACTTGCGTTAGTAAGTCCGCTTAAGTCGGTTTAGTGCATTATACATTACACATTAGCTAAGGCTCGCCTCAAAGGTGGCAGTTTATGGTTTAGAGACCCCCTACCCTCCCCTGTCCCCCACTACACTCACACCACACATCTGATATATAGAGTATATATATGCCTATAAAGTTTCAGCGAGGGCTTTAAATTTGTTATGTTTTCAGAGTTTAATGCGACAGGCAGCGAGTTTAATTATACGCGGACGAAAGCGAGAAGCTATATCTATATACAAGCGAATGTTACATATACCAGAGTATAGCCAGGTTATATACACACCCCACACACACACTCCCCCACAGGGAAATCGTTAAGAGGGCGCTCGGAAGTAGGCTAGCCTGCTTTCGGGCCCACTTCCAGAGACACACACACACACAGATACCGGACACAGATGCAGATTCTTTAGCTTAGCGAGAGGTCATCGAATTATGAATTCAATTATTATACTCGTACCTTTCACACACACATAGCTCCTAGTTTGCATTCGAACTTATCTAACACACGAACCCCCCCAGCGGGGACGCCCCTTTCGAATATCCGCACAGTGCTGCTCGTCAGTTTGCATACAACACAGAGAGCGGAGCATAGGAACTTTTTTAACAGAGAACGAGCAGAGGTGGAGACAAGACAAAACATGCTAAAATTACAATTGTGATACGAAATTGTTGTAAATAATTGGTAAATCGAAATATGAGTAAAGGGAACTTTATCGTTTAGACAAGAACTATGCCTTAGATGCCTATGATATAGCATTACATACATATATATTACTGATATCTACACATCTGCGATGCGGATGCGGGCGATCACTGTACAAAACCAAGCAAAGCAAGCAGAAACCAACTGGACGACGACGAGCTGTTGATTATATAGTGTAGCATATAACTTAGTGTAATCGAAATTGCGACAAGTGCCCTTCCCCACTACCGCCCTCCCGCCCTCTACTCCCTGGATCCCCAGCCCCCTTGCTGACGTCACGGGTTGTATGCAGAGCCAGCAAGGCGCCACTGTGCGCCGAAATTTTACTTCAGATTAACATCCGTCCATGATGTTCACAAACAAAATTCTAGCGAGAGTAACAGCACACTTGTATCCATTAGTTACGTACGTAGAGCTAGCCGGGGAGAGCGATGAATATCACACTGTTCTGGGCCCTCTTAATCTTCGGTTGTTATTGATCTGTACTCTTAGGTAGCCTTAATTCTTAGTCGAAGGTTTTTGTTAATATCATTTTGTTGTTCACCGTTGGCAGCAGCATATACTTGCACATTATGTACATTTACATTTACATTTACATTACGTTCCCGGGCCACTTATTGGTTAGTTACCCCTTAATTACCCCTTTTGCTCTATCTAGCCAATTCAAGCGTGTAAAAATGGTTTGTTGTGTTCAGTTAATATATTTACCACTTACTTACTTACTTACTCATATTAGGGCGTAACTTGTTTTGTTTTTATACGCATAAACGCATCTTATACACATTGGAGGGACCTCGCTAGTGAGTCCCCCCACCAGCTGTTATACGAATCAATCCATTTCGGAATCAAAGAAAGTAACAAACAAAAGGCGTATGACGTTGACATGTAACAATTGAGCAATTTTTAGCTGAACTTCGTGTTAAATTTTAATAGAATTAAAGCGATAACAGAACGAAACAAAAGGAAAACACCAAATGGATTAAGAACAGAAACAAAACATTTACTTAATTAGAGATTATAATTCTAGCTACAACAACAACAAAAGGCATGTTAATTTTTTAGAAATAAAAATGGTTTAAAACAACAAACTTCAGTCTCTCAGTGTAAAGGGAAAGCAGTGGTCGAAGTGTGGTTTGCTTTCCTGCTTGAGAAGCAGTGCTTAGCAAGCAGTGCCACTCTGTTAACGCCGCTGTTAACTTGCCTCCCCGTGATTGGCTAACTGCAAATTGTCCAATCAAGGCTCATACAGCCGCACAGTGGTTGGAAAGGCCTTCGATGCTCCATGAAAATTTCAACGCCGGCGCCGTAAGTATTGTATATAAAAAAGCGTATATATAAATGTCTGGCTGACGGGGGTTGATTACCGAAAAGATGAATGAACAGAGTTCTCTTTTTTGGAAAAGAACAATATGCGAGGTCGTCACATGATCAGCGCAGACATCCGTGCGTACAGATATTTGGCAGCTTAACATATACTTTAATTAAAAGAAGAGGCGACCGGCTCTAAAAATAATTGCCAAGCCCTGGTCGGGATGTGTCTATCTGTGTGTAAGTTGTATATCTGTGAGCGTGGATGTTCATATTTATATTCCAGCGGCGTTCTGGTAACGCCAACCATATGTGCCGCCCAAGTGTGGGAATTCTCAATAACTGGAATATTACATAATTACCACTTCGGCTCCATTTTGGTGTTATTATGGATTTACTGCGAGCTAAATTAATTAGCTATTTTTTTAGTTGTTTGTATTTTTCTTTGAACCCAATTCGGTACAATCAATACGAAAACTTTTAATTAAGCATGTCTACAAAAAGCTTATTAAAATGTAAACGAAGTATATATTTAAATTAAGAACAACTATACATTTATATAATTAAAAAATTAAGGTCCAATAAAACAGCTAATACCCGGAAAATAATTCACAAGCCCTAATTGGGAGTAGTATATTGGAAGATCTATGAATGTAAATAAACATATTAAATTTGCAGGCATTCGGATAACTTCAACAATATTTCTCCAATAATGCGAGTCTCTTTACTATAAGATTTTAACATTTATAATTTCTTCGCTAGATTTCAATGGAATAATTTTTAAATTATCAAATATTCAATTATAATCGGATTTTTTTTATAATATAAGAGATAATTAATATATATCATACATATTTATATTATAATAAATTAATGTATATATTTATTAATATATTAGTCACTTTTATACCGCACCTTTAATAACTATTTGCTAGAAAACAAGTAAAAGTACTTTAAGTTAAAAAATCGATTGTAGGAACTGGGATTATTCTAGATCTATTTAAATCTAAGATTCTAAACTGAAACTGTATATATAAATATTAAAATTTATGCATTTGTTTGGCTGATTCCAGAAATAGCTAATATAAAATTGTTTTTAGCAATCGTATTATTGTTATCTAGCTTTAACATATTACATATTTTACTCTGTATTTTAGAGAAATCATGATTTTTTTAACTTGAAGTCGTCGAACCTAAATCCAATCTTTAGGTAGATTTATAATAAAATAAATACTTTATTTTTATACTCGGTACCCATTGGGTACAAGGGTATTTTAACTTAGTGCCAACCGAGAATGTATGTAACAGGCATAAGGAGGCATATCCGACTCTATAAAATATATATATTCACCAGCATCACCAGCTGAGTCGATTTAGCCATGTCCATGATCTGAATCTCAGAGACTATAAGAGCTAGAGTAACCAAATTTGGTTGGTTGTTTCAAAACTTGCCCACGTCCACTTCGGACCTAAAATGTCATTAAAATCGTATGACCAAGCTTTTCTTGTGTTTTTCAATAAATAAATAAAATTAAATATTTCAGTTAAATGGAATGATAAACATGTGGAGTTATAAAAAAAAGTTTCTATAAATGCTAAACTATTGCAACATCTACATTTGTGTTGACAGCTCCACATGTATCTAGCAATCTTCATTTATCAACATTTAGCATGTTTTTCATATAATTAAAAAAAGTGAATTAGCCATGTCCATGTGCCTGTTAATTTCACTCACATAGCTTTGGGTACCGGGTATCTCATAGTCGCAAACATTCGACTGTAGCTTTCCTGCCTGTTATTCCATGGCTAAGTATTTTCTTCTGAAACCCTAGAATATCAGATTGTTGATCAAATATAAAGTGCGTATGTATATAAAGTGCACCCATTAATATCCCAGAGCACACATAAATGCCAAACTAATTTAGCAAACACCCCGATGCGATCGGATCGAACAACCCCAAGCCCGCGGATCAGTGGGACAGAGAGCGAGCATCGGACGGTATCATTGGCAGCTCACTTCCTCCGCCACTGAAGCCATTTGGCAATTTCCCTAATACCCTACCCGGCCCCGAGCATATGCTCCGCTTGGCCCGATCCTGCTCCTTCGGGCCTTCGGGGCCCGCTTTGCGGCAATTTGTTTGCAGTTTTGTTTGCGATTTAGGGGATAATGCGGCATAAAGCCAAAATACGATTGACTGAAGCCCCGGCTGGAATCACGACTAATCGCCGGAGGAGGATATGGAGAGACGGACACGGAGACCCGGGATCTAGCTGGCTGATCGGCCAAAGGATAATGCCCGGCGAGTCCATTGTGAACGCATCAATAGTCATAATCGCAGCATCAATATTTACCCTGCGAAACCCAGATCCTCGTCCCTGTCCCCGTCCCGAATAACAGATCCCCGACTCCGGACCGACCGCCGGACAACAATGCGAGCAAATCCGCTGCCAGCGTTCCAATGAGGCGATTAACACCTAAATATGTGTGTCATTAGAGGCGACAAATGGAAACGCATTGACAGGCAGACAGACGCTGGCTTTGACATCCTCATCCTCGCATTCAGCCGAAGCACTGCAGTTGCTGCTACACCGAGAGAACGAAATGGTTAGTTTCTTAGTGCAAAAGGAGCCGAAATGCTCAGATTTGTGGGTTCCTAATGAAAATATTGCAATTTCAGCTTTGAAATAGTTTTTCTTGAACTTGAAACTCTCTTATTTAGCTCTTTGACTTCTATAAGTCCCTCGGGAAGTGTATCTAAAAGAGTCTAGAATAACTTATAAAAAGATAGCCTATATAGCATTAATTAGTTTAAATTTCTTGTTTCTTAAGTTTCTATTAATTAATTGATTATTAATAACTAACAATAATACCTAAAGAATTTTTAAATTTTAGTCTTCCAAATATAATGAATACTTCAAGACCTATATAGACATTCTAAAAATATTAAAGAGAATATTGTGCAGTTTCCAGAAAGTATGCAACGATTTATTTACCCTGTATTACATGATCGAGACACTTAACTAAGGCATCATATTTATAATCTAAACCCGCTTTTAATATAAATAAATTTTTATATCTATTACATTTTTAGAAAGAGCTTCACTTAGACTCGAAATATATACTAAAGATCTTGTCTTAGATCTTGTTTGGGAAGAAAGCCAATCCTCTTCATCAGTATCCATCAGTTTCTGTAAACATAACCCTTTCAAGTATTTTAAACTACTCAGAACCATACAATTTGTCTATTTTTCAGTTCAATGCGAACAGATCTTAGTCCAGCCCACTCTTTTTTTTGCAGTGCACATCCACATATCAGCCTTATGTTCTGCCTGGTGTCGATAATGCGCGTGTTTTTATTTTCAAATGCCGATAACTTGCTCTTAAGCCGATTTGGCCTTCGTGTCGTATGAGCCCACAAACACATGCATGCTGTATGCAGATGTGCTCCGAAATGGGGTTTGAGGTCGGGGAGATAAAGGCCAAGATCTCGATTTGACGTCACCGAGGAAGACCTACAAGAAAGTGCAAAAATGAGCATTAGTCACAGAACTAAGCTTTGGGTACACTGGTGATCAAGGAGTATACTTTATTATATAAACTACCACCTTAAAATACAATTCCCAGAAGTCTATAAATAAATTAAAAATATTAAATTATGTTCTATTAAAATAGTCGTTTTAAACAGTATTTGTATATAGATAAAAAATAGAGTCACACTAGAGCAAATTTAAATTTTATTAATTATATCATTAACACACAATGGACAAGAGAATATATTGTAAAAGAAGGATTTTCCAAACCTCTACAAAAATACAAGAATATATAAATATCTTGAATATCTTTATTACATTTTGATTTCAAAAATGACATGTTCATCCCAAAATTATATATTTAGAACTGACCTGGATTTAGATAATGAGGATCCTATAAACTTATTATGAGTTATTCAGTTTGACTTGCTTATTATTACCATTAACTAAAAAGTGAAGTAAATATATTAAATTAGCTCTATTTTCTCCAGTGTAAAGCTTACCAATTCACTCGAACGATTCTCTGACCCCTTTGTGGTCAATGCTGGCGGGGATCATGTTCTCCATTGGCATCTGCATCGCTCCCGGCTGTCTGGCTAAGAGTGTATCTCCGAGATACGAGTATCTGTGTGGGCGAGTGTGTGCGGCTCCTGGACCTAAACCTAAACCGATTTAAAGCTGACACCGCGCAGAGGAAGGTCAATTCGAGGGAGATTGGCCTAACAAATTACTAAAAATCTCAATGCGTCTTTAGGTGACTCTCGATACCTTGATGGAGGAGCAGTGGGTATTATAATCCCCATAATAAAGCTGATATCCGATAGAGTACGAACAACTTGTGGAAAAGATAGTGGGAAATATTGTTTTTCATTTAAATTATAAATATGCAGTTGGAGGTTTGTAAGCATTATTTATTATTACTCCTTGAATATTAAAAGACTAACAGAGTTTATCAGTCATAAAGTCTTCAATAACTTAAGTATACTTCATGTAATAATAACTAAATATATCAGTAACATTTTTTAGAAGGGTGTCTGTACCTTAATCGTATTAAGTTAACAAAAACACTTAGAACCTACAAAGATATTTAAGTAATTTATATTGAAATTTATAGTATAGTAATTTATATTTATATAATTTATATATATGAGCCTGAATACAATCATTAGAAGTTAGCTGCTCTATTTATGATAAATACATAAATATGATTCTATTTTTAATAGAAACTTACCCAGTAAAATACCTTTCCCTCATCTGTTCGCTGTGGCTTAAATTTCTATTCTATTATATATAAATAAATCTATAAATATTCTACTTAAAGTATACCTAAAAAAGCTTAATACCGCGAATATTATTTACAATTGGAATCATGGCTCTGAGCAATTATCTTATTTATCCACCAATTTGAGGCTTCAATCCGAACGAAAGTAATTATCAAATATTATCTATATTGTTCTGGGCGATCTCCCCCGGAACAGTGGGTGCCTTGGCCCCCTCCGCCTCCTCCGCCACACACAATCACGAATCACACACGCTGATGTCAGAAAGTTCAAATTACACTTAATTGTTGGGCATTTGCCGCCGCTGAGGGGGGTGGTGGGTGAGCCGTCGATGGAAATCCGCCACAAGGCCGAAAATCCGTGGAGAGGAGGAAAGTGTAGCGGGGCTTAATTTGTAAAAGAGATAACATTTACACGTCAAAAGCGCGGGGAGTGGGACTCGGCCTGGGACTGGGACTGGGCCTGGGCCTGGAACTGGGACTGGGACTGGAACTGGGCCTGGATGAGGGCGTTGCGATGAGGATGGCGGTGGTGATGTGTCAGATCGGGCAGCTGAAATATTAGAAGTCGATTGAGATGAGCTGGGCTGGGGTAAGTGAATTTGAATCTGAATTGAATTGCGAGTTTGGGTGAGCCTTACGCCTGTCTGGTCGCTCAGAGCCGGCCCTGCTCAGCGCTCGAACCCAATTATCTTTCAATAAGCGAAGGGGCGGCGGCAAAAGTGCATCCTCAAGTTACACACACCGAGCACACACATATCCGGGAACCGGGAACGGTTCTTGCTCTAAGTTCGAAAGCCGAAATCCCAAATCCTAAATCCGAAAAAGCCAAAACTCTCTATCCATAGGGGTTGACTTGGGTCTGGGTCTGGGCCTGGGCTGACCTGCCCTTTTTGTCTCTTGGCCCGGCCGGCGTAACCCAAATCTGGCCTGCGGGCAAACATCTTTATTAATTCATAATTCAATCGGGATTCGCCGGCGAAGACAATGGAACCCCGCAATATTATGGATTTTGATTTAACTTCGGTTCAGTTTTCCTATACAGAGTCAGCCAGCCCTGTCCTGTGTCTAGTTTCCCTGTTTCACATTTGTTTCAGTAATTTAATACGATTTTTCAATCTCCGCACAATGCATTGTGAGCCAGCACAGAGAGAGGATGATTTCAATGGAAAGCTCACTTGGCCAGACACAGCCCCAATTTTCAATTTTCCAACCGACTCGGATGAGATGATGATGGTCCCAGGGCGAGCCTCTGAATGCGAGTGCAAGTGGAAAATTGGAATAGCAATTCAGTTTAATTAGCTCAAATGAAGGCGGCCATTGGCCGATTAAGTTAATGCACTTCGAATTAAGTTTCACAAAGCAGCATCTATGGAGGGTTTTACGGCTGAGAAGCAAGGATGTGGAAGGAAGTGGTTCAATTAAGTTAATTGATCAAAAATAAGGCTGCAGAACTGATTACACTTTTAGTTATAGCACGAAATATTAAATCAGAATCAGAATATATTCATAAGTAGGTATATGGTATAGAAAATCAGAAATATTTAAATAAATTTGAATTCTCTGCAGACACACGCACAGTATGCACATAGTGTAAGCAAGGCACTAGTGTCGACAAATTCTAATTTTGTGGCTAGATCTAGCCTTTATTAGGGTTAAACACTATTTTTAGTCATAGGTATTGGTTATGAAATATTACCAAATAGGTTATTTTATATATAATATATTATAATATTCCTTATATTTTATTTAATTATATTTCTTAATCACACAAATGCATTTATATCATGTTAATGTCGGGCCTGGTCTCCACTGGCTTCTAATTACAACAAATTACTAATTATTCCGGATCCTGATCCTTTTTGGTATTAAGTTTTCTCACAATTTCAAGTCTAAAGCATCAATTATACAAATATAATTTAATATATATATTATTTATACTTAATATTTAATATTTAATATTTAATATAATTTTGATCTACCTGCAACCCATATGAATGTTGAAACTAAATTTGTCTCTTATAGTCTCTGAGGTCTAGGTATTCAAGAAGACATAGAAAAATCGACTCGCCTTATGATGCTTATCAATTTGCCAGCTAAGTAACTCATTTTTAACAGATGCCAAATTTATGTAAACGGTTAAAATAAATGTAGGATTTGTAGATATGGATTGGTAGTACATGTTTATACCAGAATATAGGGATTCCCATCACTAAGGATCCTTTAAACCCTAACAGATCTTTAAAATTTGAACCATTTACCACTTAAGCCATTAAAAATCCATGGTTTAAGAACCTATCGGAGTTTAATATCATATCTCAGGATATCTTTTAAACCAAGTCATCACTCCAGGGAAAAACAGGGAGATGCAACCCAAGACGATGGAAGGAACGATGGTATCAGGGCGAAAACCGTTTACACGGAGCCTCAGTAATCGCCCGGAAAATCTGGCAGTTGTTACTCGGCCTCATGAATATTATGAGCAGAGCAGAGCAGAGCAGTTAATGCATTCCCGCTCCTCTGATTCCCTGATTCTCTAATCCGTTTCCAAATCTCCAAATCCATGCGGTCTGTGGGCTAGGACAACAATAACAATGCCAGCGGAAATGTTTTCAGAATCAGAATCGGCTGGCTGAGTGCTTTTGTTAATCCGAATCCGAAGCCGAGTCGGAGCAGGAGCAGGAGCAGGAGCAGGAGCCGGGGTGCAGGCCCAGGGAGAGGATCTCCAGACCGCAGTGGAGGCGAGGCTCTTTAGCACCGAGACACGACCACAATATGGGCACGCCCCTCTCGCCAGGATGAAGACATCATCTCGATAGAGACCCGGGCACTCCGACCGGGAGATGCCTTCTCAATGCTCTTATGAATTACGCATCGACGCCTCCTTTTGTCCAATGCGCACCTTTCGCCAGAACACGACTCTGATTCCCACTCCCGCTTCGAATCCGACTCCCAAGTCAGGGAGACACTAGTATATAAGGGCATGTGCAGGTATATATCGATGGTTCTGGGGACAAATCTCATTAGAGACTCAGAAGGGAAAGCAAGAGACAGCGACTCATCTTTCATTTGGATGCCTGGGCGACAATTAGTACGAGTGTCGGGTTATTCCGCCACCGAAGCCAGTGGATTTCGTTAATGAAGCCGTGAAGAGTCCTCGTCCTCGTTGTCCTCGTTTTCCTCGTTGTCCCTGACTTCAAATGCCCCACAGCCACGCCCACGCCCTCGGTGGTGGAGCAGGATTGGGAGATGCTAGTGGAGCACCCGTCACCAGAGAAAAGGGTTAAGGCCCGAGCATGTGTGAAGTGTTTGCCTTGCTCATTTAATGCTGCAAATATTTTGACAAAGTTTAGGCACAACCACCAACCCGGATCCCTTTAACATCCAACAGATACACTGAACGCACTACTTTTAAATTTTATTTTTAATTACTAAACAATGAGAATTTTACTTCATTATTAAATTAATATTTAATGCATACTGAAGCTATCATCTAGTTGATACGATTACTAAAAGCAGGTAGTGGAAATATAACTCCTTATATCTTATTTCTTATTAACAATGTTTCAGGATAAAACTATTTTTTGGTCTTTCTATACCCTATGTAATCAACAGTGCTGAAAGTGTGCGATTTGCTCCTTTATCAATGATAGTGTGTTGAGTATTTGTACAACCTCTAACTTAAATTAATACAATTAATTAATTTCTGTATTAATGCACATTTTCATCATTAAAATTAAGACAAATGAAATCATTATTAAATCAAGAAACAGGGATTAATTTTGTATGGTATATATGTGGTATCCGATTGACATATTTATTATATTATATATTTAATCAGTTTTATTTAATTATTATTTATATATCTGTAATTTAAAGAAGAATAACAATGATGTTATAAAGTATTTGCTCGACTGGTTAAGTTAATAATAATAATATTTGTAATTAATAACTTAATTTATTATATTATATATTTAATCAGTTTTATTTAATTATTATGTATATATCTGTCATTTTAAGAAGAATAACAATGATGTTATAATGTATTTGCTCTACTGGCTAGTAAATAATAATAATATTTGTAATTAATAACTTAACCAGTCCTGTTAAATATGTCCTTTTTCTTTGGGTGTACTCTTCCGCTGACAAATTATCATAATAAAGTTGAATTTATTGATTCGCCTTGTTGACTGTTCGCAATTGTCTGAGCAGATGGGCGCAGATGGGCTTTTTTCGGTTTTGGGCTGTTGTTTGCTCAGGGAATTTGCATTGCTCATCCGCCGCCAGCCGCTCAGCCGCCCAACCCCGGCCTCTCCCCTCTCCCTAACCCGTCGCACCACCCATTTTGTGGCATCTCCACCCACCCGAAAGCCGACAACAATGCAACTCTTTTGCCTGAATTTTATTCAAAGCGCGTTTGTCTATTTACAGTACATTTACGCACTTAATGATGGGGTTCGCTAGTCCCCGGCTCCCAGTGCCCAGTTCCCAGTTCCTTGTTTCCAGTTCCCAGTTCCCTGATCCCAGTTCCCTGATCCCAGCTTCCTCCCACTTGCCAGCCGCCGTCGCTGCTCATCAACCCCCTGAAAAAGTGAGCAAATGTCAGTCAAAAGATTTAAAGATGTGCACGTTAAATGTTTTATATTGTGGTAAACGCTCGCTGTCTGTGTGTGTTTGTTGTCCCTTTGTCAATAAGCTTCAGCGACAGTGGCGCAAGAAACCGAGAGAGTCTCAGAGCTAAAAAATACATAAATTAAGCAAAAGAAATTCCCAAAAATTATAAAGAAAATGGAATACATAGCATCGAGTCAGTCTCAGAGCTAAAAAATACTTAAATTAGGAAAAACATATTCCCAAAATGTAGAATGAAAGTGGAATTCATGGCATCGAGTGAGTCTCAGAGCTAAAAAATACTTAAATTAAGGAAAATTCACAAAACAAATTCCCAAAATTTATAAAGAAAATTGAACACATGGTCTTAAATGGCATTGGAAACAATTGTTCTTAAAATTAAGTGTTTTAATTCTCGAGAGAGTATGCTCATTCTCATATTGAGTCCGTTTAAAATCGCTTTTCTTCTTGTTAGGTACAATTCATATTAGGTACAATACTCAAAGTAATTTGTAGAAGCTGCCACTGTGGCACGTCTTGTACGTGGAACAAAGGGTAGTGTACTGGCCTATGAAGAATTTCAGATATTGGTAGCAGATAAAAACTATCAATAGGAGCTGCTGCTTACAAAAAGTGTATTTCCCAGCTAGTTCCCTATGTAATCAATTGCTGAAGCTTTCAATATTTATTTTTCTTAACATTAATGGTGATTCAATCATGGATTTTGTAAGATCTCCCTTTTCAAAACCCATAACATAATTTAATAGTTAATAGTAAATAATTAAAGTTGAATCTATGTATTTATTGTTAATTAATTCCTTTGCATATATTATTTATTAAATTACCCGAACGCCCGCAAACTAACAACCTTCTTCTCAAGTGACTTTCTACTAAGACGCAAAAATGTCTAAATATTTTGTGTAACCGCAATGAGTTGGCACTCCACTGTGCGGGTTCATGGCTCGGGGGAGTTGTTGAATGGCAATTGCCGAGCGAGACGAGACGGGACGATGGGGAGGGGACTCTGAACAAATTGACAAAAAAGGAGGGACATTTGACTCGAGGGTGCATAAATTCAATTTGAAATATGTAAACCTTAGCACTGAGGCTTTTTATTTTGCGGTTAACCTAATTGAGTCGTCTCGTAAAATATGTAAATGCAGCCACAACACCGGAGTCCGAGCTTGGCGTTAATAATTACGGCCAGAGCAACCCTCGCATTAATTTGATAAGACAACAACAGGAGCAATCGGGCGACACTCAATCAGTCAGTCAATATCACGCCCTTTTGGCCAACGCGATGCATTCTGGCTTTAAGACTAAGGCATAAGGCACTCTGGCATTCTGGCGCCTTTTCGGGCTCCTGTAATTGGTGAATAGCCCTCGAGTGACGCATTCCCCGGCTGCCAAGTGGAAAATCAATTACTTGGTAGCACCGGCTAATTGGAGACATATGGCGCTCGTCTATCTATTGATTCCACTACCGAATGTTGCCTCTCTGTCCAATCCGGCTCCGAGTCCAAATAACAACTCCAGACACCGACGACGCCGGAAAGTGGAGGGCTGTAGGAAACAGGGTCAAAAGTGTCACATCATGCATAATGATGACGGTGATGAGGCGACGCTCCGCCGCGACGCAGTGCTACTCGCAGGGCCCTAAAATAAAACGTGAAATGGCCGAAAATGCTTGCAGTGAAAATTAACTGACAATGCGGCGTATACTTAATGCGCCCGCTGCCCAGCTACTGATAATTGCGCCTTCAAGTGTTTCTTTCGCTGACTGTCAGCCGGCCTGACAACTTGCACATGCTCACGGCACCACTGCTGCTCGTCCCATTCCCCTCCCCGACTCCCCGACTCCACCGACCCATCCCCCAGTCTCACCTTGTAATTTGAGCCGAAAATTTGTTGGAAAAAGGAAGCACTTATCCAACTAGTCAGTCCGTCATCCATCCACGTTTGGCCCATCAATCCGGGCAAGTGAGTCTGTGGCGCTAGCTGGCACCAGATTAGATCGCAAGAGCACTGGAAGAAATATTCGAACTTAATAGAGTCATAAATAAAACCGATCTACTCATTTTTAAGATCAATAAATAAATGGGAATCTGAATGATTTCCAAGGGAATATATAAGATTAATGTACTTTTAATGATTCAAGTAAACAAAATAATATAATTTTGGAAAAGTAAAGGATCGGATAGTTCATTAGTTCATTCATAGGTAAAATAAATACCTATCAAATTTGAAACTAAAGCGGAAGTTTTAGAGTTATTACAGAAATAATTAACCAATATTCTTGGCCTTACTTCTTCAGCTTACGAATATTATTCAGAATAATTCAAAACATCTCTCCAAGCTTGTGCAATATTAATATATTAATGTTAGTATATGTTAAATGTTAAAAGCAAAAAAGTTATACAGATTAATCAAGATGATGAAAACATGTGAATGAAGTCAATATGTTGAATCAATAGCAATTAATTTAACTTAAAATGACTAATATATTGGTTCCCTATAAAAGAAGGGCATTAGATAGTTTTCATGCCGATTGCTTATAATCTAAATGAGTAAATCCCTTAGATAGAGATGAATTTCAATATATAGAATGTCCTGGTGTTATTGATCTGCAATATATGTTCTCTATAAGGTCTGAAATGGTTATTTGTATGGGTTATAAATATACTTATGACAAGGCCTTAAAAATATACCAATTTCTTTTTACCAATACTGAAAGGATTCAATTATCTCACCTTACTTTTAGCGTAGATCCTATCCATATTGAACTGAACACGCCAGTGTTCTTATTTCGCTAGCATCTATCTTCGTCTGATTACAAGAATTTTATTTAATGTGTAGCTGGAATGATTCTATACCCGATATATGTGTATATATATAAACGCAGTCTGTTCCCAGGGCACATCGGAGACTTTAGAGCCCATAATGACGATGATGCGGTGCATTTGTGTGAGTGACAGTGACGCGTCAGTTTTTCATCTCCCGGCTTTTTTGGTGAGAGGTTGTGGTTTCGGCTTTGGTGGATGTGGCTGTGGCTCTGCCAGTGGCTGTGGATGCAGTCAGTCGTGTGTTTGCCCACAGCATTGGATATTTTCATAAGGCAGCTAAGTAAACCACTCAAGTAGGACATGGCAAGGCCGGACATGTCATCGTTGGCGCCATCCGCCGACGCCATCAGCTCGGATCTCCGACCTGGGATCTCGGATCTCGGATCTCGGTTCTGGCTAGAGTTTGGCCAGAGTGAGAGGTTGCCACCGATCGTGGCTGGTGTTGTTCTTTCCCTTCGGACTTGACTTGGCTCTCTGAGCTGACTCCGCTCCCGACTCTTGTTGATGTTTACACAGAAACTGATATTTTATTTCAAAATATCAACAGCGATCGGGGAAGAATAACAACAGTGCAGGAGCAGCAGATGAATATGCTTAGTTGGGTATATAGCCAGAGAGAAAGGGAATTTTCCTGTCCTGTGGCCGCTTTCCCAGACTGTTTGCTTAGTCGTCTGTATTTGCCCAAGGGAAAGCTGCACATGATAGCCCACAAGGGAAGGTATCTGCAGGAAATGGCGAAAGGAATCTGGATTTGGTTACAAACTATAATTGTTACTAGATTCTAGAAAGTGAATTTGGGTAACTGTGTTCTTTAGGTTCTTGGGAAATCATCACTCAAAAATATATAGTAACAGAGATATAGTTATCTCTATAGTTCCTAGGTGGACATGTCCTGGTTCTTTCAGCTTCTTGGAAGGCTTAAGCAAGTTGTCCCAGAAGATCAGAGATTCGAGCAACTTTACAGAACACTTCCCTTTACTTTTCCATTAAATCTAATGATACTTTGAGAATATTAATTAAATATTCGCTTATACCATTCGTAACCCATTAAATATATTATAGCACTTCCAAGCCTGGTATTCCATAAACAAATTACAATCCCCCAGACCCCCTTCCCTAATCGATGCCAAAACAAACAACGCAGTTCGTATAATGATTCAAATTCTTAACTGTTCATTCGGTTTTTATTGCAATCTAAATGTATACGTAAGCTCTATGATTTGCATACTTAAACTCTATTTACAAATACGTACACACACACAAATGAGAATGAAAAGGTGTCGAACTCGAGTTCAGAGTCGGGATCCCGCCTAGAAGGGTCTGAATCGGCAGGGGAGTCCCCTCTTCCATCCGGCTTAAATGGCTATCTTTGAAGAGTGCGTGTGCGTGTGCGACGCTTGCGATTTGCTGCTGCTGGATAACGGCATAGGTATAGGTATAGGTATAGGTATAGGTATAGGTAATATGGGTCGTGATATAGGAAACAGGTCCGGAGTCCGGAGTCCAGGTCCGAATCGAGGATGCGCTTAACTACGGCTAACTTAGAAGTACAATTGAAACAATCTGAATAGCTGGGCCTTAGTGCTTCGGGGTGGTGGGTCTTATGGAGTTAGGACTGCAGGGATCGGAGGACTCCTCCTCAGACCCGCTGATATCATGTGATCTCGGGGGCACTGTGCTTCAGCTCCGGCGACGTGGAGAAGGGTCGGTGCAGCAGCAGCTGCCCGCTGTGGTGGTAGCCCGTGGTGGTGGCCTCGTGGTGATGGTTCACCGCGCCACCGCCACCTCCTGCTCCTCCTCCGCCCGAGGCCGCCGTGGCCACCGCCGTGGAGTTGAGCTTCTCCGGGGAGTTGATCCTCAGCTTGGGCGGCGGATGGGGCGGATGCCCGTGGCCGGGCACACACTCCACACTGTAGGCGGCCGCGTAGGCGGGATGATGCAGAGGTCCGCCCGAGGCCCCGTTCAGGGCCAGGGGCTGCGGCAGCTGGGGGTGTGGGCGCAGGACGATCGGCTGGATGGGGAACTGCTGGGACATCTCCTTCAGGTTGCTGAAGCTCTGCAGGTAGCAGCCGGCGCTGAACAGGCTGGTGGCCGCTTCCAGCTTGAAGGGCGGCAGGCAGCCGGGTGCGGTCAGCGGTCCTCCGGGCCCGGATCCCGCTCCTGCTCCTGCTCCTGCTCCGCCATAGCCCGCCGGCAGCTGGGGCGGCGTGGCCGTGGGCGAGGCCAGCGGCAGGGGCAGGGACAGGGGCAGCGGCAGGGAGCCGCTCAGGTCCCGCGGCTTGTCGTCGTCCACGCTGAGGCTCTCCTCCCGGTCGTTGGCTCCGTTGGAGGTGCTGCCCGGACTGTGCTGCAGCTGCAGGCTGCTCGGCACCGGCGAGTGGGTGCCCAGCGAGATGTCCGAGTCGGAGCTGTCCGAGGGCGTGGGCGAGACGGCGCCATCTGCCCGGCGGCTGCGACAGCCCAGCCCCTGGTTCTGGTTGTGCTGAATGCTGGAAGAATAGAATAGAGAGATCTGTTAGGTATTTGTGGCATTTGATAATAATATTGCGATTACAAGGATTGAATAAGTACAAGGCGGGAAAGTTGCATTTCGTGGAACCCCCCAGAAAACGTGTTCCATCGAGTTAGATATGAAAGCCGCACTTTTACTTCTAGCAGGTATCATGTCAGTCTTCGTAATAATAAAATCCAGGAAATATAATACTTTAAGTCAGTGGAGTTCAAGGCTTCTTTGAGCGGCCTCAGTATGCACGGAATGTGAATAAAGCACCAGTACTGTCAAAGTGTATCTTTGTGGCTAAATCTAGCCTTGTTTAAATTAAATAGATTAAATATATTGGTAGACATTGCTATTTTTAATGCCATATTACAAAGTATGTTAGCTATTTCACTTCCTATATTTAACCATTTTATTCTATTTCTTACTCAAACAAATGGAATTTTACCATGTCCATGTATTGGCTAACCACCACTGCTATATCTATATCTACATATATCTATATGGAAACATTTTTTAGTCGGTATTAATGTTTGTCTATTTAGCTTTCTAATAATTATGTTGTATTATGTCGTATTCTATCCATTATATTCTGCCTATTGTATTATATATATATATATGTATCTATATATGTATAATTTCCTGGCTAAGAAAATTTAAGTTTCTGTCGTGCCAGTGTGAGAGCTTACATTAACAAGGACCTAGTCTCCCTCACAAAGTAAAACCCTGAAGATCAGGAAAAAGAAATTCAGTATGTATGTATGCGCTTTATAGCACAATTCTATGCCTTACAGCACAATTTGGTGATTAACAGCGCTCTGTTATCCTTTTACGCACTGATAATTTTACAGGAAGACAGGAAACCGATTAGGTTTACGTCCAGTTTATCGGTTATTTATCATTTCCGGTTAAAAAGCTATCAAGGACTCTAACAGTGAGGGCAGAAGCCTTTCTAAAAGTAGGCACACGTACTTGCTGAATCCAAGATGATTTATCTATTCTAAGGTTACACAATCCGATGACTGATGGAAAAAAATCAAGTATAGAAGTATAAATTAAATAAAATAATTAACTATTTAAGGCCAGCTCTGCAGCATATAGTAAATGTTTCATTTGCTAGACAAGCCATAACTGATCGAATTGCTGATAGAAGTCGATACATGTACGCATTTCAAAACTTTTCCCACTGCCCTGCACTTCACAGCTTCACACCGATTTTCCGCCCTGCCAGATGAAGACATCAAGGCATCGGCATCGGCATTGGAGTCGGAGTCGGAGTTGGAGTCGGCATCGGCTGGCGGCGGCATCGTTAATTAGGCGACGCTGGACAGTTGCAGTGGCTGCGGCTAAACGCCCATTAAGGCGGCCCATTTGTCGCTGCCCCGCAGGGGCCCGGGGAGCAGAAGGCACCTGGGGGAGGCGGCTCATAAATCTGACACAACTTTCACACATGCTTAAGATAAATCGTCTGGGCCAAAACAAAGGGCCCAGCATCGCCATCTGACCATCTGACCAGGAGATGACTTGATTAGCCGCCGCGGACTGAAGACCAGCAGCGGCAGCGGGAAAGAGATATAGGCATATGTATATATGTGAGGGAGAGGGCGGAGGAGCATATATATACATATACATCATCATTTGCCATCACGCCATGACTCCTGCAATGTCATAATTATCGGTTAGGATTCGCTCAGCTCAACTTGCTGCAATTTGTTCCCCTCCTGGCAGCCGCCGGGATCCTGGAGCGGCTCGTGTTGTGTGATTAATGGTGCCCCATCGCCGCCAGTGGACGCGGGAGCAGGGACACCGTCGGAGTTGTATCTGGAGATGGAGATGGAGCTGCGAAATGTATCTGTGGCTACCAAGCTGTGCCAGGTCCAGAGCCAGTCCCAGTGCCGGTGCCTGTGCCCTTTGTCTTTCGGTTGCCAGAGAAACATTAAATCGTTTAGCCGCCTAATGTGCCAACTTGATGGATCACTCACGGCCTGATGAATTGTTGGCCCGGCAAGAGGCGAGCGGAGATCGGCCGGAGACTGCCCGCTGCTGGGATACTCCCGAAAACCAGAAAGGCCCTTCCGATTAGAAAGGTTTATTTCGGTTATTAGAATTGGGTAATTGGAACCGTCTAACTATGGGAAAGTGCGAGCCAATCTGCGTGCGGTGGGTCGACGAGCTGAAACTTTATCCCACGAGAACCGAGCCTCAAGCTGAGCATCCTGGCAATAGCTTTTGCTAAAAGACTCTTCTGAGTAGAATGGCCTATTGTTTTCGAGTTAGTATGGTTTAATGGATTGGGTAATTGGAAGCTCCTAACTGTGTATGAGAAATGAGCATAGAAAGGGGATTCTTAGATTATTAGGAGAGTCAGTTGTTAACCAATTATTAAAGAAGATAAGAGATATTAAAAAAGAGTTCTTTCAAGATTCTGGCCATTTGTGGAAAATATATATGCTGAGTCCCATGTCAACTCACTTAACTTTAACTTGAGTATTAATGTAACTTGGCTAATAATTCTGTCTGTCTGCTTTGTTTTTATGAATCAACTTATCTAAAGTATACCCTTTTACATTCTATGTATTATTGGGATATCCGAAACCACACTTTTAAGCTGAAAATAATACGGAGTCATATCTATAAGTTATCTAAATAAATATTAACAAACAACTGCCAGTAAATTGACTTTGTGACATTCTAGTTATTGTGTATTTATCTAAATTCTATTTAATATTTTTTTAGAATTTTCATAAGGTTGGGTTTAGCTTTCTTGCCTAAACTTTTGGCTGTCACATATTATGATTGTCCCAGAAATAGGTTCGTCTTGTTTATAACTTCCCATATTTGGTAATTAGAACCGCCTAAAGTGAGCAAAGAGGCAATCTGTGGTGGGTCACAGAGACGAAACTTAAGACCCCTTTGGCCGCAGAATTCTGCGTGGAAATCCTGGTGATAGCTTCTGGTAGCCGGATTTTTGGCACGGGCGACTCAAGGCCACTTTCACGCTCGACTGGAGCGACGAACTGGGGACTTGGCACGCTCGGCTTGAGCCCAGAAACCGAAAACTTGGATGCACGAATACGATATACATTTTCCACACAATTGACTTGGCAGCGAGCTGGGACTGGGGCTTAGCAAGATCTGGACAGGGACAAGGACTGCCACTGAGAATGGGACTGGGACTGGGACAAGGGCAAAGGGTTTACTGAAATCGGATACCCCGTGGCACCTAACCTAACCGAAGTGACACGTATGTAATTACCCGCCTGGACATGGCCAGCCGAGGGGTCTGGCTGTGCCGGCCGGGAAACCCGAGAAGCATTGAAATGTTCCTTAATCGGCTCATGTCAGGGATTCCGACTCGAATCGAACCGAATCGAACTGGAACCCATTCGGGCCACAAGGAATGCCGGAGTGGTAACACGATCCGCTAGGCCGGCCAAGATGCTCGCTTTAAATATGGCCCAAACCAGCCAGCGAGCTGATGCTGATGCTGGGGAAATCAATGAACCTGCGGGTAATGTAGAGTCAATAGCTCAACAAAATCAGGCGGAAGGCGGAAAATTGCATCGCGCTTTTCACAATTTCCAGTAATTGTGTCACTTCGAATTGAATGCCGTAAATTGTGTAAATATTTGGACAGGCACGGGCAGTTAGCAGTTAGCAGTCTGCGCTCCCGAGGGCCCTCTGCGCCCTCTAAATGCAATCAACATTTATTTTGTACTTATTCCCTTTTCCAGCCGGAGAGATCTGTTGACAAACGGGATTTAAATTTGCTCGCATTTGAATATTTCCAACCCTTGGGGCGGAGTGTTGTTCCCTTTTTGTTTCCACCGAGTAGAGCCTCTATCACTTGTCAATTGAACAAAGGCCACATCCGGTGCTGCTGCCTCTCAGCCTCTCAGTCTCTCAGCCTTCCAGCAATCCATCCGTCCGTCCATCCAGCCATCCGTCGATGGAGAGCCATCCGCCATCCGCCTGCCGATGGCGATGACTCGGACCTGACTTCTTATTAATTTCTTTAATACACTTTCTACGCGGCATTGAAGTGTCCGACATTGAGGCTTCTCAGCCATTCAATTCATTCTTGGACTCCAGCAAGCAGCTACACGGAGAGAAATGTAGTCTTATAGAGGCTGTATAGTACAGATTTTATGATGATTTATAGAACTCTACAACTTTTAAATATATATAATAAATGAATGGGTAAGGGAACACCCTTGAAAGTAGCAGTTAATAGTTCGAAAACTGATCAGTATTTCAACTATTTCTTCAGGCATTAAAGCTATGGTAAAAAGCTAACAGTTACTTGCTTGTTATGTGTTTTTTAATATATATTATTATATTATATTATATATATATTATTTTTCTATATATTAGGTTTTTAAATTCATGTTCTTTTAGATATAGCTTCATTTGATACATAGAAAAAAGAGGAAGTTGATGTATAATGTCGTAGGCTCTCCAAATACTTCTCCTCTTAAACTATAAACTAACTAGTACTTTAAAGGCTCTGATAAAGTGCTCTCTATATATTTATATTAAAGGCAAAACCTAAACATTTTTCTAATATTTTTAAACTCTTAAAAACTCCAAATATACATTATTATTATTAAAATTTAGAAAGAGCTTCTTGGAGACCAGATAGCTTACTCAGCTCTAAACAATTTCTCTAGCAGTTTGAAGCTACGATTATTTGGGGACTTGGTGGCTAGCTTTCAGCTTCTTTCTGCAGATATTTCACACAAGAGTGAAGTTTCTGCCAGTGTACACTTCCAGCTCCATCTCCCGCACCCATGGGATGGAGAGCTGGTTGTATATTTTTCTCACAAGCCACCGAAAACGGTAGTTGGTGTTGTGCAAACAGCGTCGAGTGGTCCGGACCCAGCTCCCTCGGATCGCATCCCGGCCTGAACCTGGACCTGGACTCGGACCCCGGCCTGGGCATGGGTATGGGTACTTATGGGGCTCGAGTGCCCTGTCCGAGCGCACTGACAAGTGGGCCCTCCGGCTCGGATATCGACGGGGGATGGGAATCGGAATGGAGTCGGACTGGAGTCGGAGATGGAGCTGGGAATATCTGCTCTGCACCTTCCCCTCTTCATTAGAATTCGAGAGCGGCCGCCGAGAGGCTGGGAATCGATGAGCAAAACCTCTTCAGGCTCTGGCCAGCTTCTCGCCGCTGCCCGACCCTGCATTTGTATCTTTATATTCCGTCCGGCAGTGCGTGTTTGTTATTTTGATTGATAATTGACATTTACAACATATTTGTTGTGTGCTCAGCTTTATTACACTTCACTCACTCCGACTCCGGCTCCCTTCAGCGTTCCAAATGCCGCTTGATTTGGTTTCTGCTGGCACATTTCGTGTTCTCGCTCGGACGCCCACTGTGCCCCTAATTTGGCCATCGCCTCGGCTCGAGATGTGGCACGGATGTGGGCGAATCTCATCGCCATCTCCATCTCCATCTCCATCTCCATCTCCAGCTCCATCTCCAGCTCAGCCGGCACCATCTCCAGTGGCTGTCCACGAGCCACGCATTTCGCTCGTCGGGTAATTCACGCAATAAAGGCATCGGCGCGAGGCGGATCCAGGGGAATCAGTGGACTCAATGGATTCAGTGGCTCGGCGGCCAAGAGCCTCGTATCGCTGTCGTGCATCGTCGAGTGGCAATTGTAATTGATCAAAATCAAGTCTCGAGCGGGGCTTCGCCTTAATGAATTTGCACAATAGAAGCTTCTTGGCCGCCGAGCTACACTTTGTTTTCTCTAATGATTCGCCAACTGGTCTGTGATTCACCTGAGCAGGGAGAGAATCCGACACAGTCCAAATACAAATGATATATGAAAAAGGTCTTAACTAATTCGCAATTCGAAACTAAATTAAAGTTATATGTATATCACATTTAAATGGTTCAATGTTTCCCAATGTTAATTGAACCCTGTAATCACTGGAGTCAAGCTACTGTACTTAGTTTCTAATAAGTAAATGAATATTTCAATTTGGTGTAAGATAAAAATAAATCAGGAAACTGTCATCTTTGGAAATAATAGAGATATAGATATACAAAGCCAAGCCATGTTATCATTAAAAATCTAGTAAAATGACCTAAGATCAGCTATCAAAAAGCTTGGAACAAAAGCCCTAAGAATAATTTATATATATTAAATAGACATAGAAAGAAGTAGGTATAGTCGAGTGGGCTCTACTGTGAGATACCCTGTTTTCAAAGCATTGATGTTTAAAAGAATGCTCCAGGTCGAGGTGCTTATAAGGACATAAACGGACGGACAGATCCTTATCAAAGATCCTTGTTACTATATATCCATATCAAAAATTTATTCAACTTATGGCGTCGGAGATGCCTCCCTCTGCCTATTACAGACATTTTCGGTTGGCTATATTCGGCATAACTAAAATATACTTAAACGGATTGTTCCAATGGCTACAAATAATGAAATGCAAATTGTATTGCTAATTAGTAATTATCGCTTTAAAAACAATAAGACTGAACTTACTACATATATTAAAGTGCTTGAAGTAGACATAGAAACAGAGGACAAGTCTGATGACCCTGAGATCAGGAGAGTATGTTTAAAATAGAGTCAGAAATGTCTCTTTAAAGCCTTTACAATCTTCTGATAAAAAGCTATATATCATCTGATAAATAACTATATATATACAGGTATATACTAAGCTCTAGAAAGCTCTAGAAAGATAATGTATAATGTACATTTGAAAGAGATTCAAGGCAATAACCACATATATAGATCTGTTTTTCTTGCGACTTTAGACCAGTAGCTGTACAGCACGATTACCGAATCAATATCCGAGTTAATGCTGGATTAATTACGTTCCCATCCGCTCCAAATGGGCCTGCACGCCTCAAGAGGTTCCTCTGAACACTGGACAAATGGTGATGACTGCGGCATCTGGGAGCTGCAGCTACCCATTGAGTAGCGTGAGCTTGCCCAGAATTCCTGTGTAATGTGCGGCAATCTTGATTTTGAATATCTTGCAGGCTGCAAGTTGCAAGTTGCAGTTGCCAGTTGCGAGTTGCTCGTTGCAAGCACCGGCTCCCAGCACTCCATACTCCATACTCCATACTCCACTTACAATGGCCACTTGGCGGCTGGAGGCATCAGAGCATGACAAGTCCGCAGCGCCGAGTTTCCGCCGCAACGACTGAGGTCGAGTTGAGTCGATCAATCTCCGATGTCTTAATTACTCAATTCGGGAGCGGGAAACGCGCCGCTGCCTTTCTCCTCCGAGCCTTTCTAATGGAGTGGCTAAGGCAGGGGAAGGGGCTGGAGCTGGAGCTGTGTATTTGATTGATTTACCATCTCGGCCGGGGCCACAAGAGCCGTTTGACATCGGGGCTCCTTCTGGCCTCACGATCTTGTTTCTCAACTCCCAGCTGCCTCTGTATACCCTACTTCAGAGGGTGCTATGAAGTGGCCAGGAGCCCTAAGTTATGTCTTGGTACATGGTTTACTCCCAAGAGATAGTTGGGAGATAGCCTACATTATCCCTTGACTTCGAGGTACAGAGATCAGTTTGTAGGCCTACTACCAGTAACCTTCGGATGGTTAAACCAGAGATCTCTCTGGAAGTCTCTAGAACTAATCATATATATATACACTCTATGGAGTTTGTGTTTTGACTAGCTGCCTTGTCTTAGGATTTTCTTAAAGATATATTATATAGATATATTTTAGATATATATATATCTAATAACTTGACTTCAAGGAAAATGGCTTATGGTTATACTTATGACTTATGGATAGCATATGGTTTATATGCAAGTCCAAATATTATTAGCCCGTCTTTAACCATTTCTCATCTATTAATTAGTTTGCTAGGGAATGTAAAGTAATACGAACTTATATACTAGCAGTATTCCCTATGGAGCATGGTGAGGATTACCTAGAGGCCCTCCAAAGTTAGGGTGCTCTCAGCTTCGGCCCGGATAGGTCTCCTTCCGATCTCCGACTGACTCCGTCTGTCTTTGCCCGTTCGCACAAGTGCAGTAGCAAAAATGTTAACAATTTTCAGCGCACAATGCCTGAGCAGTCAGCGCCTGGTCTCGGTCTCGGCCTGGCCCGGTCCCCGCTTAGAATGGTCCCCTTGAGGCCCCTCCTCCAGCTCCTCCGCGGCACCCTTGCGGGGCTCCCACTGTCTGCTGCCTGCCGCCTGGCGCTGTCGAAGTCGTCTGGCCGTCGCATATGAACGGCTTTTAATTTCATATTTTTTATATGGACACCGAGCATATTTGTGCCTCCAGTGCGCCTTTTTGTCTCATCCGCCGCCGCTGCTTAATAACACGATGACTACACGAAACCTCGAAACTTGAATTCGAGCCGAGATCGGGGATCGGACTTGGGACTTGGGACTTGGGACTTTGGCTTGGGATCCGAGTTCGGATGGAGCTGTAATGGCGGCGTATCCGTGGCCGCCGCTGCTTTACAAGCGAAATAATCGCCATCATTTTAACTAATGACCCGCTCGCATCTGGTTTTTATATTTTTATATTTCATGTGTATCTTCGATGCGTACTTCTCTTTTTTGGCTACGCGCTTGGCGCTTTGTGCAGATTCATTCAATTTGAGACGAGGCCGCTTCCTAACTTAATAAACACGGGGACCCTGGATGGGATCTCTCAGGTTGCCGGGTTTCCAAGGAATGCCAAATGTTGTCTCGATTTCTTGTCCCCCCCGACTCTTTCCCTGAGCAGGTAGAACTTGAAATATTTGCGCATCTGCAGGAGCAGCCAAACACTTGAGTGGACTACGATTCCAGCTCCGACTCCGACTGGGACTGCGACTGCTACTGCGGATTTCTTGCAGTGTCATTCCACTTAACTTGCCTTCTTTCACTTCGAGCGGGATCTTCTTCATTTCAACTTCGCGCGAATTGGTCGAATTTTAACTTCTCCTGGCCATATTTCGCAAGCGGTTGCACCTTTCCAGCTGAAGCATGAGCTGCGTTTACACTGCCATCATCATCACCAGTCGCCGTACATTGTCTCCTTCATCATCGCCAGCCAGGCAGGGCTGTCTCTGGGCCAGGTCCAGGCCCATGCCCAGACCCATACCCTTCGTCGTCGGCGGTCAGTTTAATGTGGCCAAAAAGCGGAGACCGCAACAAACAGCAGAAATCGAGAACGCTTCACTGGGTGCCGCCACCGCTGCCGCAGATCGGCACGGATCAATGAAATGGAAACGCTCCTGTGCGATCCCCGCTCCGCGCTCCGAGCTCCACCTACTGACCCGGTCCCCCCACGGGGCCACAGGGGCCACTTGGGCCACGGAATGGGTCCGGGGACGGTATCGGTTTACCCAGCCGGATCGGGTTACCCGATCCCTAGGCCCTCCTAGCCCCGTCTAACTCTAATGGCCAAGTTAATTAAGTAGGCCCGCAAACTCACCGATTCTTGGCCGCGGCGGCCCGATCCCGCTGGCGTCGGTTCTTGAACCAGTTGCCCACTTGCGTGGGATTCAGGCCGGTGGCCTTGGCCAGCTCCCGCTTCTTGGTGGGGTTCGGATACGGATCCTGAAGGTACCATTCGCGCAGTAGGCTCCGCGTGCGCTCCTTGAAGCAGTGCGTCTTCTGCTCGCCGTCCCAGATCGTCGGCGGCAGGGGGAACTTCTTGCGCACTCGGTACTTATCCACGGGGCCTGCAAGGTAGCGGTTGCAATGTAAGGGTTAAATATAAGACAAGTGGAAAATACATTATCCATATCACGGTTATCAGTTACAGATACTTTGGCGAAATCTAATATACAAACTACAAGCTATGTCCTAAAATGTTAGCTACGAGTGAAGCTCTATTCAAATTCAATATTATTCCTTCGTAGAAAAATAGCTCCATAAGATATGGATTTTTATTTAATATATAACTATTTATTGATTTATTTTAATTTATATATAAATAATTGATTAAATTTTCATTTAACAATACTGAGAAAATGCTTTAATGACACTATGAATTAGATACATCTAGATAATAACAATATACGGAAGTAGATTCAGCAAGCTCAGAAAATCATATCAATATACCAATATTTAAGTTAATTAAAATATCTTCTTTTTTAAATTATAATTATATTGATATTTAAGTTAAATAAAATTTTTAAATTAGTCTGCAACTTAGTAGGTAACACTTTGGTAAATATTGCGTATACGACAAGTAGGCCTTGACATTATTTTTGGATGCTTTACTTACTTTACTTAAGTTGATGTTATAAGGAAATATGGATCTTCTTATAGTAACAACTTTAAATTACCTTTAAAGGGTTTAAGCTCGTGGTCATACAATATTTAAAATCCAATGTTTCATTATGATTATTATATTATTAGTATATTCATAATTATTATTATGATTATTATTAAAATATAAAAAATTCTACTTCACATAGTATGAAATTTGATAAAAGTATTTTGTGGTTTACAAGTGTGGATTGATTATGAATGAAAGAGACTTTACTGATTACTAAATAAAATATTTGTTATGAATTAGTTATGAAAGTTCAACCATTAATCATATATATAACAAAAGTTCCAAAACTCTTTCAAATTCTTTGTAAATATACATATAGTTGAATTCAGAAGACACCTGATTATTTATAACCTTTTGGGTAAATATTTCATTAACAAAATAAAAGAAATACAAGAAATTGCCTTTGAAATTAAACACATAAAATAACATTATCTAAAATTGAATCCGTATACTTCTTTACAAATATCGCTTATAAAAAAAGCTTTTGATCAAGTACTAATTTTGTTTGAAATTGAATGAGATGAATGAGAATCTGTATTAATTTAAGTCATTTGAATTTCTCAGTATAGAATATTTCAATGAGTTATTAGTGTTAGTTATAGCACAAACAACATTTAATAATACCAAAAATATATTAATATATAGTATTGGATATAATATATTATATTAGTATATGGTATAGTATAATAAATATAAATATTTAATATATATTAATATAATCGAAACATTATTAAATTACAATCTGGTTTCTGTTTAAGAGACGTATACATTTTACTTGGCAAATTTGATTAAAATGAAAGGGGAAAGGTAACTTTGAATAGAATTTTGCCTTATTCAGTTCCTCAGTTTTGTGCATTGAAAATCGTGTTATTGTAGTTATAGCCAAGTTGGTTAGTTAATCGAAAATGTCTAGACATGCCAAGCCGTTTGTATGCAAACATCTACTGGCAACCAAGCAAAGTGTGCCGTATTTGGCCATTACATTCGATATCTACTCGGTTAGAGCCAAGGCTTACTCACCCAGTGATCGGCCGCGCAGCTTCTCGGCCTCAATGTAGTGGGCCTCCAGCCACATGGCCTGCAGCTTGCCGTAGGACGCCTTAGTAAACTTATGATTCTCTATTATTGCATACAGTTCCCTGGAAAGAGAGTCCAGAGTGAGCTGTGAGTACTCCAAGCAACCCCATCCCCGTCCACCCCTGGGACTCGGAGAAGTCCCGCTGGGAAAGCCATTTCGCCCCGTCCCCTCCCCGAGAGTCACACCCCGAGCGCGACGGGCGTCCCGAGCCGGCCATATGTATTTTGAAACAATTTCATAAGCATTTATTGTCGTCGCTGGCGCTGACAGCTCGGCTGAGTACGTCAAATGGTTTTAATTGGAAGTCGTTTATTTACCGAGTCAAAGCAATCAAATCACTTGCATTTTATTATATTTTTATGTACGTACAAGCCGGACCCCTGATTGATTGTACTCGAATTACATATCGACTTGACATAGATGGGATGCAAAACCAGAATCATAGATGTGATCGGATAATTGTCGCTATCGATTGCCGCGGACCTGTTTGTCCACTTTGGAGCGGATTGGGTGACTAGATGTGGACCCCAAAGCCCCTATGGCATGTCCTCCCATCAGAACTCCTCAAAAAGCTAATCTCACGCGATCCTTTGTCCCGCGAAATTGCGAAATTCCAATGCGAACGAATTGTTTCCGGTCGTCTTAGAAGCTGGAGTGAAATGTGAGACTATATGCGATCTGGCGACGGAAGACCCTGCCGGGAACCTATTGTTCAGTCGGTGTTTTATTAATCAAGGCTGCTCCACTTGGCTTTGCGGAGCAGCCAGTTCTTTAATTAGTAAATTAATCCCTTTGTTTATTAATTTAGCCTCTCATTGTGCCCTCATTAAGCTGTCGTCGCAGCTAAGCTATCGGATGACCGTCCGTTCGTCGGGGTTAATCAGGGCCAGGAGTGACATCCGAGCCGCGGGGCTTTTGTCAGCTCCAAGTCCCAATCCGAATCCCACTTGGCATCCGATTCAGAGTCCTGTTCCCAAGGCCTACCTGAAGTTGCCCACATGGTAGGCGACGACGGCGCGGGCCCGGAGCACCGCCTCGCAGTTGAGGATCTCGTGCATGTTGGGCAGGGCCACCGGCAGGCTCCAGAGGAAGCGGGCCAGGCGCTCGATGTCGCCGGAGTCCTCCAGGGTCTTGCACACGATCTCCACCTGGGCGGCGGAGAAGGCCAGCGTGGGTACGGCCAGGATGGGGCTGGGTGCTATAATCTGGTGGTGCGTGGGCGAGAAGCTCTCTGAGGGCGGATGTTTGCCCTCCGTCGGTCCAACGGCCATTTTATTCGTTGAATCCACTGTGACCAAATGGGCATACTACTCTCCACCGGAACGAAGCAATCTTGCTGGGCACGGCACACTCTTCACGTTGGTCCTGCGATCACAATCACTGCTGCTTCCTCTGGGTTATATATGGTTTAATGGTTTTATATGGTTTTATGGTTTTCTGGGTCACTTTTGGCCAACACTTCAGCACTTGACACGCGCGATCGCGATCTCGGCAGGGGCACGGCGCCCGAGGATGCGGAGGATTGTGTGGCCACCGAATGTGGCTGCCCGGATGGCGTACGAATCCAAATGATTGCCAATGAGCCAGCTCATGAATGCGATACCCGTGCCCGGTCCACGAGCGGAGGAGCGCGACTGCTGCTCCACATCGAACGGGGGGATTTGGCAATGGATATGAGCGATACGATGCGATGCGAGGCGAGGCGAGGCGAGGCGATACGTTGCGATACCGAGAGAGCGACCAACCAAACGACCAGCCGAGCGCGCAAAAAATACCTCAAATAATGGTCTTGTAACTGAGCTGCCCACTAGGCGACGGATGGAGCGGTACAGAAGCTATAGAAGCTGTCGTGGCGGCGGCAGCGGCAGAGGCAGCACCAGTGGCAGCGGCAGTAGCAGCACAACAATGACGCGCCACAGATACAGATACTCTGGCAAGCAGCTCCGGCTGCTAATGCTACTGCTACCGCCGCTGCCTGCTGCCTGCTGCCTGCTGCCAGCTGCAGACACAGATACAGCCACAGATACAGATACAGATACAGCTAGGAAAGAGATATGGAAACAGAAACGAGTTGCCACCAATACCAAGCAACAACCAACAACCAGTTTGTCGCACACAGATACGCAGGCAGCTACAGCCACGGCTGCAGACACGGATACGGATACGGATGCGAAGCACCACCATACCAGGGCACTGGCTACGGGGTGGGCGTGGTTGCTGCTCGCTGCCCTTACGGCCGTCTCTGTCTGGCCAACGGCCTGGCCGCCTGCGTGCTCCTGCTGCCGTCTCTTTCCAGCCCCTGCGGTGGTGGCAGTGCCTTCCCGGGTCACGTTTAAATGAATTGTACATAAGACCCACACACCCAGGCACACACACACGCACACACACACACAGGCAGACCCTCGCACACTGGCAACTTATACAGTTGCAATTGCAGGATAACAACTGGGCTCATTCCAGGGGTTCCACGGAGGGCCGCAGGGGGAGGCAGCTCAGATATTGATAAAGAAATCAAATAAAACGGGCGAGCACAGCCTGTCAGGCAGCCGCTCTGCCGCACAGTGGGACGAATTCTGACGGATTGCGGTTATTACCGAGAGAGCAGAGCCCATTAAACGGAACTTGTTAGCCGAAGCTATGGCCTCATGTCGGGAAGCGTAATAGAAACAGCTACGGTTAAAGGTTAATTAGAAGAAAATTACAAAATAATTTCTCACAACTCCAGTTCTTTACTGATCAAGAACATTTAAAACCGGAAACATTTGGAAATCCGAATAGAGAGAAAATAGGAACTAATATAAGTTTATAATAAAATCGATAAAATGCTAGATAAACATATAATTAAAAAGTCAACAGTCTTTAAGTCTTGTTACTCTTAGTAGTTTTCAAATAAACCGAAAAATTTAAATTAAAAAAACGATGAAAAAGTCCTCAAAAGCACACTGGGGGCCTTTGCAGCATAGGTGCACTTTCAGCTTCTATTGCACTAGAATTCCCATGGGGGTTTAGCTGCAAATTTGCTGTATTCTCGCAGAATGTTAATGTATATCTGCTGATGATGGAGAGAGAGCTAATAATGCCTTTTAATTAATAATTCTAATTCTAATTCTGCCCTTTTTTCATTGACAAGATCTTTTGCGTGGCTTTAGCATAAAGTTTTTAGTCAAGACAGCTTGACCTCGAGTCAATAGAAATCTTCTACTTATTAAAACAATAAGGCATATTAGGTAATGTATTATTTGTAACATTCACATGGTTTTTGGATTAAAAAATTCCCAAAATATTAAGTTCATTTTTTATTATAAACTTATATTGCATGCCGAGCACTCTCTATTTGAATATTTTAATTGTAACTATTCACAATTGATTAATATTATCCAATTATTTAATTATTAAATTAATTATTTATGATTAAAGGTGTTAGAACTTATAAATAAATTTATAAATGATCGAAACTACGCTTAATTTCCTATTAAGGAATTATTTTTAAGCTTGGAGCAAATTTATGTTAAAATAACTATAAAATGTCAGACTTTCTCATAGCAAACCAGTATTTGAACTGATATTTGTGACGCCCGCTTATGCATCATAATTAAAATCAAAATTTATTTAATTCCTTGTTTCTTATGAACTCTGTTGCATGGAATTCGCTCCACAGTAGGCGTAGCATATTGTATAAGTGTAGCAAAATGTTTGACACCATGTGGTCTGGCAACCTCCACTGCCGCCTCGTTCCGTCCCGTCCCGTCCCGCGGCTCCTCCGACTCCCCTACTGCTGCGGCCTCCTGTAAGCCATCTCCTTTGCCAGGACGAGCGACCCTCCGTCTCCGTCTCCTTCCCGCCTCCGTCCTTGAGCGCAAGTATATACCTATATAACCGAACACACAAAATCACGTTTCCATTTTGGCAAAGGGAACTTTTGATTATGCCCGCCGAATGAATAAGGGAAATATTCACGAGCAAAAGTTTTTATTGTGGCGCTGTCACTGGTGTTGGTTTTAGCAGTGGTTTTATGGTGCTTCATCATTCTCGGGACTTGACAGGATCCGGAAATACCCGGGTGGGATGGTGTGCCTCGGAGGCGGGTGCTTCTGGGCCAGGGAACACGCTAATGTATCGTTCGCGCTTTGTCCGGAGTGTTAACAGATTAGTTGTTTACATGCCACAAGTAAATGAGTTTTGAAAACGCAGGGGAGGGGGCTTCAAAGGCGCCGCGCTTGCCACCTCGCCACCTTGACGCCTCCCCGCCTCCCACACCACCTCCCCCACTGACAACTTGCACAATCGCTGTAAAAGTGCGAGTACATACGTATGCATGCATGTATGGGGCACGCACACAAGCACGCGAACATCGCCATTGCTGGCTGGCTCTGTCTCTTTCCCACCCAAGCCCAGGCATGCCCACCCCCTACACTGAAAAGAAGTGGAGCTGGAATGTATCCAAAACTGCTAGTAAGGTTAAGCTTTATCACATAATTGTGATCTTATAGAAGATCGAAATTCCATGATAATAATTTCAAGTACTAAGCCAAAGTTCTTTACCAATATATTTGACCTTTTCTGAGATGGATTAAGAATAATAGAATAAAGGGGTAGTAAGAAAATGGATAGTAGGATAGTAATCAATATCTAATATAATATATATATCTATAATATAATATAAACTATCATATTTAAGGGTCCAATCAGTATTTTTATTTCGAAAACCACGAAACTATGTTACTTTTATCCAATTGATTCTATTGCAGTTGTAAGATAATGTTGACTGATCCAAGATAATACAGCTTGGAATAAATATACAATATATATATATAAAGATATACTTAAAGGTGTTTGGAAAAGTTCTTTATAACTAAGTTAATCGCTTAAAATTTACGGACAGACGGACACGGATAAATCAACTCGCCTGGGGATGATTATCAATAAATTATAATTTGATAATATAATAATAATATATAATATAATATATAATATAAAATTTAATTTCAATTTAATTTAATATATAATGAAATATATATTATAATATAACAAACCAGGGTAAGAGACTCTCATCTAAGATATTTTCTTCTGTGTACCTCCATAGCCCACCCCTCCTGCAGCCACCCATTCGCTTAACTCTTGTTAAATCTGAACGATGACTTTTTGAGTAGTTGGCTGAACATTTTGGACAATTGCATTACGTGAGCGGCAATCGCTGCTCTGCCAGCGAGCGAGTGTGTCGTTGAATGTGCACGAGTGTGTGTGCCAGACGACACATAGATACAGCTACGGGTGAGATACATCGGCTCTAAGGCAGATAGCGCACGCATTGCGCCAGCTCCCACATGGCCACATTATGTGCTGCCGCGCTGCTTCCCCCGCTGCTGTCTTCTCCTCACCTGCTGGTGAGTCCTCTGAAAGCGCTCATTATGGTATCGATCACCTTTCATGCGCCACAGCTGGGAGCGGAGTAAGAGATACAATCGAATCAGGGACACACGGGCGCAGATACAAGCCGAAATGCAAATGTAATATTGTAAGCGCCTCGGGGTGTTCTTGAGCCAAAGAAGGAAATAAATTATTTCGAAGGCTGCTTTGTATGGGAGTACTCAATATGAAACGTATCTATTTTTATGGAACCATCATATTCTTGTAACTTGAGCCAGCAGCTCAGTTATGCCTTCAGAAATATATAGACAATTTCAACAGGATAACCAGAGCATGGTATAGGAAGTTTATAAACGATATAATACAAATGCCTTATAACTAAACCATTTCCAGCAAGGGAATGAGAATTAAGCTTATGCGTAAGCTAATAAATACACTTTTCTTTGGAAACCTTGTCCAAAATATCCTATATATACAGATATAAACCTTATCCCAATATCTGTGTGTTAGATATTACCAGGAATCAGATTAACTTTGTCACTAAAACATATATTTCTGAGTCAATAAACCTGAGAAGCCTCGACTTAACTCACTTGCCTTGCCCTTACATGGTGAATTATGCCCTCAGAAATATACAGATAATTTCAACTGTATTATCAGAGCATGATATAGTACGTTTATAAACGACACATCACAAATACCCTATAAAGGGAATCCAGCACGGGAATGAGAATAGAGCTCTTAACAACGTTTTCTTTGGAAGCCTTAACAGCATCTGCAGGTTGCTGGGGATTACCAGGAATCAGATTGAATTAGTTACTAAAACATACATTTCTGAGTCAATAATCCTGAGAAGCTTCCCCTTAACTCACCTCCCCTGCGCCGTGAACTTCAAAAAGCAATCGCAATCCCATTTGAATTGCCTAACGAACCATGGATTTCGATTGGGGCATACCCGAGCCGAGCGGATAATGTCATATTGTTGACAATTGCGCTTGCGGTGCTAATCAAAATATCCAACTCCAGCAACTCCGCGGAACTCTGCCGGATCGAGCTGCTCCGGCCAAGTGTGTCACTGGCCCAATCGAATCATACGCCCAGTGGTCCATTAAATGACGAAATTTGCGCACCAAGGCGGCTCCACTCACCCTTTTTGGCCAGGAGACGGGCCCGCCAAAGGCCGTTATGAGCCGTGTAATTAGGCCAAATACGCACACACCGCTCGCACTCGCTCTGCGAAAACAATTAAAAGGCAATTAAAAGCAATTTTTGATGATCGCTTCAGGAGCAGGCTTTAAAGGCTTTGCCACTCGCCACACAAAGCCACCGCAATCAACAAAGGACAACCGCATTTGGCCGGCTCTTGGTGGGGAGCCCGCGGCCAGAAGGTAAATGTCTATTATTGCAGTCTAGTGTGCTCTGGCTACATATGGCGGGGTTACTGCTGGGGCTGCGCTGCCTTTCCCCCAAACAGCTCATGTAATTTAAATGTACTCGCCTTTTTAGTTTCGGGTTTTCCACCCTCCGGCGCAGGTCGGGCTGCCCTTTGTCTGCGCCTCAATTTGTTTAAGATAATTTAATCTGATTCCATGTACCTGAATATTTATATGGGCGACAGTGGGGCGACGAGGGTTGCTGGATATATATTCAAGAGCGATGTCAATCACTTTTTGTTGTATTTAATTTTTTATAGGTGTTCCCAAGGCGCAACTTACTTTCCACCGCAACTGACCCACGTGTCCTAATATTGTAGCTCGGGACGAGGACCCCACACGGGGTCCTGCCAAAAGGGATCCAAATTAAATTTAAACGTTACCCAAAACCGATTTCCTTTGTCCGCTTACGCTCCGTGTATGCCGTTTGTGGGTTCGTTAACCTGGCCCGAAGGTTATGACATTTTTGGCAGAAATACCAAAGGAGGGAATAACAACGAAGCTGGTAATTAAAAGGTTTCGTCGCCGAAAATATTTAATATTTTAATTTATACGAAATTCAATAAATCGAGAAATGAAATGAGGCAGAGGAAGCGGCTGGAATCGGCTCAGTGATTGAGAATGAAGATGAAATAACTTCATAAGCAAGTGGCGGCGGAGGCAGCCAGGATGTGGCATCGATGATGAAAGATCGGCGCTGTGGCGAGGTATTCGTTTAATTTACATCGTTCTTGTTGCTCTGCTCCAGCTCCAGCTCCATCTCCAGCTCCAGGTCCAGCTCCTGTTCCTGTTCCTGCAGACGCGCCGGCGTTTAGAACGGAGTCTCTCGAGGAGCCTAGAGGAGTCCAGACTCCCAGTCAAAGTTAAAGTTGCAGTCACATTTCTATACCCCTCACTTTGTGGGAGCAAGGGTATATGTGACATATAGAAGAAGGAACCATCTAAGTTCTGGGTTATATAGTTATAGGTATATATTTAACTATATAAAAGCATGACAAAGCATAAAAGAACCTCTGAGGCCTACATCCTCTCCAGCACCAGTAATAATTAGAAGGAAGTCCCTATATAACCTATATACAGGACATCTCAGAGTCGTTTCCCACGACTTTATCGATCCTGCAGTGCTCGCTCCTGGTGCGATTGGGCTGCATTCCATAGTCATAAGGCCGACATCGGCTGCGGCGGCCCCAAGAAATATCTTTGGGCATTAGGTTGCCCAGGAATGCCAGCGATTCGTGGCAAATGTATTGAGCTGCATTTAATAATTATGATGGGGACGTGGTCGCGAACCGAACCGCACTCTCGGACCCTACTTTTCGGCTGTTCTGTTCCGCCTAATGGATATGTCAGACGGCGACGGCGGCTCAGTGTCATCTGCTCGCCCATGGCCAGCAGGAGTAGGAGCAGGAGTAGGAGCAGGAGCAGGAGTAGGAGCAGAAGTAGGAGCAGGAGCGGGAGCAGGAGCAGGAGCTGTAGAAGGAGCACTGGGACGCGGCTACTGTTTGGTCAGCACTGCGCATATTAATCACGCACCGAAGGCACAGAGCTGGCAGGAGAAGGAGCATCCTCGTCTCCATCGTCATCCCCATCGTCAAGTGATACGCGGCACGGAACATGCGTGAAATCTTCTGGCCAGAGCGAGATTAAGTCGGGTCAGAGGCGGTGCGAGAAGGGTTTGGGTAGACTGAAAATAAAAAAATTAAATTGCATATTTATGGAATAATATTGAACTTATATTCAAAAATTAATATCAACAAGTTTGAGGAAGATTCAAAAGGCAAACAGCTAAGATATGGACTTCGTATAAAGTGTTTTAAAGAAATGATTATGTTTTTTGTTAAATATATATTACGAAAGCTCAAAATACTTGTGTATTGTGAGAGTTCGAGTTCTTGGCATCACCTGAGCCCCCCTTGACTACACCCCTGTTGGTCCTGAGCGTGTGTATACTTACCTGTTGTGCGCTGGACTTTTTGCGACAGTTTCACCAGTCGTGCCACTTTTGATATTGCCATCGCCACGCAAAAAGTGTGAAATTGTCGGACTACTGGAGGAGCAGCCACCAATTGGACGAGGAGTGCGACTCCGGCCTGGACGGTTGGCCTGGTGGTTTAATTAAGTCATTAACACCAGGACTGCCAGTGGGGAACTTCTTTTCTGTGCTCCTCTGTCCCGCCAGCACTCCCCTCAGTCTCTTTATCGAATTTGCCATATTTGGTCTGAATAATCGGGCCGAAAGTGGTCTGTGGAAGCGATACTGCTGCCCATAAATATATAAATTATGCATGTGAGTTTCAGCCATGGGACGGAGTGATAGATCGGGCCGTCGACCAGGTAGCACATCCATCAATGCGATTGACATTTCGCTGCCATGAGAATCGCATTCGGAGACGGATTCGGAATCGGAATCGTACTCGGAATCGGAATCGGGGCTGTCTAACAAGCGCTAAGTGGATAATTACTGCGATAGCTGCCTGCCAGCTCGGATTGTCTTAATCGGCGCTAAAAAGCATCATTATACTGTGCATACTCCCAGTAATCACCACTAATGATCGATGCTCTGGTTTTGCATTCGCCCGTCGATCGTTCGCGAAGAAAATCACAGAAAAATTACAGTAGTGGCTCCCTAGGAGGTAAGCGCCATGATTGGGAAGTGATTTTGAGAGGAAAATAGGGAGTTATTATAATTATAATTATAATATAATATATTATTAATGGAAAATATAATAAATAACAGATTTATTTATTACAAGACAAAGTCTGCCTATTCCCGCCTTATGTTGGTGACTATTGGAAATAATAATACTACGACTTTTGAACTACTCATTAGAACTACTTGTAGATCAAGTCAATAAAACGCTAGTAAATGAGCTTTTTATATAAGAATTTATATAATTTAGACAGACATATATGACCTTCTGATATTGTATCAATATAATGCGAATTGCTTTACAATATTTGAGTTATATGCACACTTTAGAATAAATAAATACTACGGCTTTTCAACTACTCAACTAATTATATCAGATCAAATCAATAAAACGCTAGTAAATATGCTTTTTATATAAGAATTTATATAATTTAGGCAGACATATTTTATGGCCTTCTGATTTTGTATCAATATAATGTGTAGCGCTTTACAATATTTGAGTTATATGTACACTTTAGAATATCCTAAATTTGTAGTTATTTGCACCTTCCTGAGCTTTATTTCTTTACATCCATAATAAAATATGTTTTGATTTATATACTAAATACTTTAAAACCAAATAGCCAAGCCAAAATATTTATACATTATCTATTCACTGCAGATTCGATAGAAAATATTTAAAGGTTTCATATCTCCGGAGATCTTTAAATATTGTTCTATTATAATTAACATTAGATGCTGAGAAATCATGTAATGGATACTGATGAAGCATTCTGTTTCTGGTTTCTTTAAAAAAAAGTGGTTAAAAAAAGTGGTTATATAACCATGTTTGTATTAATGATTATTATTATATATATATATATATATTATTATATTAATGAACTTTAAGTCGAAATGTCAAGTTTTTAATTGTTAAATCAATTTTAAATTAAAATATTTCTCTGAAGTACTTATAATAATTGATACCAAAAAAGAGATATATTATCTGATAGGCGCTTCCAAGTAGCAATTATAAATTTGTGAAAAGATGCCTGCTTGCTGGTAATGTCCGCCCAAGACCGCTTCACTGTGGGGCGAGAGAGAGAGCGCTCAATTATAAACTAGCCGTTGACGGGCTAGAGGTGGAGTGTCAATTAATGATCCCTCTCCTCCCTCTCCGCCGAGTCCCTTCTGCGCTTCCTCCCGCTCCCCGCTCCGCTGGGCCACAAAGGAAACGTCAAGCAGCGCGTCAAATGCGCAATGAGCTTAATTCGATGCGCCTGCGCACCCCTTACCGCTCGCTCCCCCTCTCACTCCCGCCGCCGCCCCATGCTCCTCCCGTTCTCACGCGCCGCTGCCAAGCGCTCCGTCAATTGCCGTTGATTGCCTTTGTTTTACGAGCAGAGGCAGAGCCACACTGAGAGAAAATATCAGCAATATTAGTAATTAGTTTGATTTCTTTTCAGAGGAAGTTCAGAGGATGGGCTTGCTTATACTTATTGTAACAAGTTATTAAGAAATATATAAAATATTTTCTCAAATTGATGTGTGGTGTTTCTTTCAGTGCTTCTCTTGGGAAAGCAAGATGGAGATAGCGGCTCTCCCCCTCCTCCCTCTCGCACTCCGCCTAATTGAACGGGACCGCTTTGTTGACATTGCCGTACTTTGTGCGCTCTACGTGGAATTATAAATTGTTGTAACGCCCACCCAAGGCAGCCGCCGCCTTTGTTTTTGGCCAGAGGGAGCGATCACCTTGCGACCGCTCTTCTTGGCCACGGCTCATTAGGAGCGGCCGATGTTGAGCTGTGGCCGGAATCGAAATGGAACTGTGCCACACAGCCCGGCTATTAATTAGATAAGTATCTTGAGGAATTGCCCATTTTCAAATAGTCGGCGAGCATTCGCGTAATTAGATTTGCTTTTCACAACATTTACGTTGGGCGCGGCCGCGTGGAGTGGACGGAGTGGATTCAAGTGGACTGGAGGCGGGGCAGGAGCCGGAGCTGGAAGGTGCTGGGGGTAGAGTGGAGCCAAGTGCCAAGTGCCAAGTGCTGGCCGGGTCAAGACAGCCACACGCGTGATGGCAGCGTGAGAATATATATCTGTGAAGTACACAATGTGAAAATGAGTTATCTGGTTTCCTTTTATATATATCTGTGAAAAAAAATTAAATAAATTATCAAACAAAATATTGTTAAAGCAGAGTGCTGGAGAATAATTTCGGTTACCTACAGGCAGTATTCTAGAGATAAACCTTAGTTTGGCGACCGTGATGTCTATACAGTGAGTACTATGTATTTTATATATTATTTGGCTCAAAAGTTGGGTGTGTTATAGGTTACCGCATTTGATACCTCGAAGTAGTATATATTTTATATTCATCGTACAAATTTGAGTGTTATAAGCAGTACCCTACTAATAAAATAAATTCCACATTAAGTGGGACTACCTGAAATTTGAATAAATCAATAAAAACCAAATAAGTCGTACCGTGAACAGTTCTTAGCAATTCTACAGATCATAGTTAAAACCGAGTGATTCAGAATAATTTGTTAATTTGGTGATTTGGATAATTTGGCGACCGTGATGACTATACTAAATATTTTACATATTCTTCAAATCAAAAGTATGGTGTTTTATATGTTGCCGCATTTAATACCTCGAAGTAGTATCTATATTCTGTCTATATTATCTATTTCAGGGTGTTATGCCGTATCCTTACTAATAAAATAAATTCCGCATTCAGTAGGGCTACCAGAAATTGGAATACATTATTTAATAACCAAATAGAGCGTACCCTGAACATTTCTTAGTAATTTTATAGATCATTGTTAAAACCGAGTGCTTCAGAATAATTTGTTATCTCTGGCGGCTACGTACAGGTAGATACCCCTGAAATTTAATAACCAAATAAGGCATACCCTCCTGAACATGCTGAGCATTTTAGATTTTTTATAGATCATTGACCGGCGATTAAATAATGTACATCACCTGTCGTGACTCACGTGCGGCAAGCGATCACGCGCCCACCTCCAGCGCCCACGGGTTCGTGGCCCGTTGATTGCATTTGGCGGCAGCGACTCAACTAACTTGGGCGATTAATCATCGCCAGAGCTGCGGCCCGGCTCGGAGCGGGCTGGGAGCGGGCCTGGGTCCGAGCAGAGGCTACTGACATTAGCCGACCATGTGTTTATGCCGCTTTGCGGTTTGTCGCAATTTATGAGGTGATAATTATTCATCGCGAGCCGCAGAACTGTCATAATATTGTAATTAACATTGGGCCAGCAATGAAATTAAACGCATTTGATTGCATTTGCCGTTGTCGCCGCAGTGCCGGCCACTTTCTCCCTGCCGGCCCGGGATTACGGCCATTAGATCCGGCCATGTCCAGACCAAGTTGGTTTCCTTATTGACTCCAAATCCAAAGCGGAAATGGGACAAAGCCGCAGTGTCAGAGGAGCCCAAGTCAATCGATCGATAGCATCGTCCTGCTGCAAAAATCTAATGAAAAAGTGTGCAAAAAAGAAATACAAATCCAACTAAAAGCCGTAAACTAATCATGGCAAAGGAGGCAGGCAAAAGGCAGTAAAACGAGAGGACAGACAGCCAGGCAAATCCTTGGAAATTCGAGAGGCGATATAGGAGTCCTTAAGAGACTTGAGGTTTCCGGAGATCGTTGGATAGGCTCTGGTTCTTCCCTTCAAGCAGCTGCTTCGACTCTAGTCGCTCCTAAGATCGCCCATTAATAAACTTGGGGATTATCATAATTAGCTTTGTAAATTTGCACAAATATGGTAACCTAATTCCTCCCCGACAAACTAACCCCTAACTAATGGGAAGGACTCCGGACTATGTAAATTGACTCATCCACGTAGTCAGTGGCCTCCGACTGGGTCTCAGATTATGCCAAATGCCGTAATTCGAACTCGACGTGGAAGCAATGCCTCAGAAGGGCTATTCCCGAGCCACCTTGTCCGATTTACCCTGAATCTCCTTTTTTCTGTGAATGGAGTTTATTGTATTGTGCCCGGCTCTGCTAATGGCATAATGCATAGTACCTTCCCTGGCCTTCCCTGGCCTTCCCTGAATCCGGCACAACAGTAACTGATTTTTTAATTTCATTATGGCGCACAATAGGCGGTTCGGCTGCGACCCGTTGGGCAGGATCCGAGAGCAGGCGCAGGATCAGGAGCTGCCGAGGCAGTTTCCGGGCCGGGAAAGGGGAAGGGGCAAATTGTTGCCATTTAATGTGGCTGGCCGGCTGCCATTGCAGGGCGTGAGCCTTGGAAGGGCGTGAGCCTGCCTCCAGGAGCACCACATATACCATACATACCATATAATGTGCGCAATTTCAATTTATTTGTATTGCAATTCGGGTCGCTGGAGTGGAACTCGGGCTCTGCCCTGGTCCGGGCCCTTCCCCTGAGGAGTGCTCCGCTAACACGGCCTTTGTGGCATTCTGATTCTGTTGCCACTCGGGGTGGTTTGTTGCCTGCTGCCCAAAGTGGGCGGAATGGAGTGGTGTAGGAGTGGTTTCTAACGCCCAAACGCCCAACCGCCCAACCGCCCAACCGCCCAACCGCCCAACCACCCAACCGCCCAGGCGACGCCATTTCCCAAAGAAAACATTACAAATTCAGTGGCCAGGGACGTAGTTGGATGTAACCGATGGGGATATGACAGAGTTGCACTATTAAGATATTATTATAAACCTTTAAAAATATGACTCAAAAATATATACATTCTAGCAAATTTAATCAGAAATTGAGCGCTGAATAAAGTGAATATAATACCATTTATTTGGATCTGATCAGAATTCGCTCTATGTGAGCCATCATGACATTTGTTATTTGAATTATTGATTAATCTATAATTATTTAATTATATTATTGTTAATTAATTATATTATTATTAATTGTTTTTAATTATATTATTGTTAAAATGAAGAAAGGTTCATTCTAAAAAAGCTTAAAACTGAAAAATAAATCCAAACAGAACCGTAAGCCAAAAACACACAAAGATTAACAAAATTAGGCTTCCTTGTTCGGCTGTTTTAGAAAGGTTACACCTTTTCCATCTTAAGTATCCGATGGTGAGGAAATCCAACATTCAGCGTGAATACCAAATACCAACAAATTGCGGTTAGATTCAGTTGTGAATTATAGTGCTAACTGAGCTAAGTGCACTAATGCGGTAGGGGTTCCTATGTGCCTTGGACTTTCTTCCTTTAAAAGGACCTGACTGAACCTACTAGTCTTAGGGACTGCTCCTTTGTAAATTCTTAAATAAGTAGATATTTTATTGCATTTTCCAGGGGTCTCTTAGAAACCTGACTTAATCTGAAGCCTGATTGCCGCTGCCAAATCGGTCCCCCCTAGGGTTACCTCTCTCCCCGGGGCTCAACCCCCACTGCCGCCGCCCTTGCTCAGTCGCAGTCAGCTCACGTACTCGATGTGCTACAAAATGACTTCCTTGCCATGTAACTGGCTGCTCTGCGGATGGGTCAGACGGAACGGAACAGATGGACCGGGATGACGCCCATTCGGGTTCCTTTGAATTGGGCTGAAGTGGGAACCGAGTCCCGGACACTGCCCTGGCGCGGAGGGGGACCACGCCGCTCCACTCCAGTCTGCGGCAGGGAACATGTTGGAAATCACATAATGTGTCATTTAATAATCAAGCTCAATATTGACAGCGACACAGCGCAACAATGCGACGAGGCATCGGCCACGGGGACAAAAAGTAGCACAACAATCCCGCCATTAGGCATAAATTCATTTGCCTGTGTGTGCTCATTGCGTGTATACGCTCGAGTGTGTGTTGCACAGCTGCCGCCATTGGCACAATCGCACATCTATGGGCACTCTTCACATTCATGCGCTCCCCGACGCCTCTCACATCTCACATCGCACATCGCACATCGCACATCTCACATCTCACATCACATCGTCTCATCGCACATCATCCCATGGCATCGCATCTCAATCGCTGTGTGCGAGTCCCTGCGGCCGGCTCTTCCTGCTCGCTGCCTGGAAATGGAATAAAAAAGTTAAATAAACCTTAAATGAAAAATTCAACTCAATTGAATTCGTTAGCTGGAAATGTCGTTCCTCCTTGTTACTTCATCGCCATGGCCTGCCGCATTCCCGGCTCCGAGGCTGATCATCGTCAGCGTTGTCGTCAGAGCCCATCAATGTCATAGAGCGGCCCGGAGCCGGACTCGGCTCGCATCGCCTCGCATCGCCATTGTTGGGCTTGTCACCGGCAATGTCCTGTGGCCCTGCCAAATCCCATCGGAAGGACGCCTTTTGAAAAGAGCTTTAAGAGGGCTCGAATTGTTTCCGCTTAGAGATGGATACAGGGACCATTTAAGGGAACATTGTTAATATTTGTAAATTTGATTACAACATAAGCGCTAGTTACTGGAAAACTTTAAGGATTCGATTGAGTGAACTGATTTGAATACAGTTTTGATAATTTTATATGTTTGTTATTAATTAAAAAGATATTAGATAGGTTCATTGATGAATTTTAATTATTAAACGTTATAGTAAATACAGTGGAATTTCATTAGAGAATTAAAGTTTCCGATATTCTATGGCATTATACAAGTTCTGGGGGTGAAAATAAATACATAATATAACTAGCAATTTAAAGAATAATAAAGACATTAACTAAGTTCGTTTTTTTATTTATTTTTTATTCGATATTGTAGGGCATTATACAAGTTCTAGGAGTGAAAATAAATACATAATATAACAAGCAATTCAAAGAATAGTAAAGACATTAACTATGTCCGGATTTTTTATATAAATAATAAATTACAACCACATATATTAACAATAATAATGATCATGAAATATAAATATCAAATATTAAACATCGCCCAAATGAATAACGAAAAATATTTTAACATAAAATGTATAGTTTGTTTTAATATATGAAAATGTCTATACAGCTTCCTATTTATAGGAATCTAGCAGTACTTTTGACTGAATAATGGGGGTCATACTTAAATTAGGATTTATTCATGAATATGAATCGAACTAAAATCAGTTTCATAAGTTTCTAAATTATAATACTCTCATTTTGTAAATTAATCTTAATTCCATTTCAGGAAGATGGTCTTTCTCAATTTTATTACTTTATTTACTAAATCTTATACATACATATTTAATAAGTAAATAGAAATAGAAAGTCGTAGTCGCAGTTTAAGTAAGATGAGGTAACAGAAGACTGGAAGTTGGTATCTAAACCTTAGTCCAAGATAACCAATTCAGAATATTGATTATTAATATATGTTATTAATTTATGTAGATTGGACAGATTAGAACAGGTAGTATATATATATATATTAAAATCAGTCCCTTTAATACTTCTTATTAGTATAACCCTTATAACTCAAGCAATCTGAATTGCATTTCAACAATGTGTTTTCTAAAACTAAAATTAAAGTCGGGTTAATTATCACAGCAGAAGCTATTGTTTATTCATGTGGGCGAGCTTCTAGGCCGATATATAAAGTTGAAGTAGAGCCGATTTGACCTAACACCGGTAGTTGGCCCGCTGGTAGCTCGTAGCTGGTGGCTGGCAGTGGCCTGGCGAACAGGTAGTGTGTGTACCTGTGTTTCTCGCACAAAGGGATAATAAGATACTTTCCGTGTCCGCTCCACAATTGCGATGACGGCGGGATGATGATGATCGCGGCGATGATGACGGCGATGATACGGCAGAAATGAGCGGCCCGAATGGATGCCAATGGAAGGCGGCAGGAAGGGCACGGCGCAGCGCAGCGGAGCAGAGCGGGGCACAGAGAAAGAGCGCCTGTCAGCGCTACCGTTCGTGTGAGCGGGGGTGTGTGTGCGGCCGACCAGCGACGAGCGACGAGCGACGCCCGACAAATTGCCATTTACACCACTTGCCAAGACAGCAGTTACATCTCTCGCAAAGGCCACAACAACAACAACAACAATAACAGCGAGAACAACGACAGCATACCGACAAGTGGCGCACGCACACAGGCGCTACTTTGTGTGCGAGTGCGAGTACATGCATTTACCGTAGCCTGACTATACGGTTGTCCCGCTTGCTCTTAACACGGGGCGTGACGAGGTCTCACCACGCCCCTTTGTCAATGGCAGCCGCACTGGCGAGAGAGAGGGAGAGCGCGAGAGAGAGGCACATAGCGCACATAGCCGCATCTCTCGGATGCAGATACACGCGCGCACCCGGGCACTTTGTTGCTGCAGCAGCTTTGAGTAGCTGCCGTTGACGTATTTTGAATAAATTTTAATTGAATTCGCACAATGAAACTGTTTACTTAACCTGCCACTTTGCCAGATGAGCTTCATCTGAGCGCCCATGCAAAGATACGGTTACATAGCTCCTCCGCCTTCCCGATCCTGCGCTCCTCGGCTCCTCTGCCGCTCTGCCGCTCTGAAGCTCGTCCTCTGTGCCCCTCCGCCGGACGCATATGTGTCGGTTACCAGAAGGACCCCAAGAGGAGCGGGGATGTGCTCGGTCTTTGTTTTAATTACAGCTGCCGACGGATTTGGTTTGTTAGCTGCTGTTAAATCTGCAGGAAGCCAGCTCCCAAGTTTGCCGAATAGATATAACCCAATTAGACCCTGCTTATAAGTGCCTCGCCAAACTTATACTGATATTGATTAATAACAATGGCCAGCCACTCAACGGGCATCGATTAAAATTCCTCCGACAAATGCCAATGGATATATCTGCTGTCCCAAGCAGACCACTAAGAGTGCTCAAGTGCGGATTAATGAGCTAAACTTGTCAACTTATTAAACTGTCTACAAGTAAATGTGAAATAAAATGCCTAAAGCCATGTTTGTATAATTTAGATGAAGATTTTTAATAAAATTTATAGAGGTATACGTTCGGTGCATGCAAAAATATGGTTAACAATTGTTAATATAATATTTGTTTATTTAGGAAAATATATAACAAGAAGGTTAAATGGTTACAAGCTCACAGATAGGACAAAAGATTAAACTTATACGAAAATATTATGTAAAAATACATACAAATATGGTAGATTTATCACGAGTCTGAAAAAAACATTATTTGGAGTAGTAATTACTATAATCGTATATCAGTTTTATTATGTTTATTATAATTTAGCTATACTTTACCTGTTCAAGCATACAAGTATCTCTGACTTTCAACAATAAAGGGACATATTGAATATTAAATTATATTAATCACTCTCTCTTCTCTTGAACTAAAACCCAAATTGAGTAACGCGTTAACTCCTAAGGACTTGACGCCATTTACAGCCCGTTTCCCCCGCCCGAGGTGAGTGCTCGACGAGGACTCGGAGGACTCACAGTAAATAAGGAAACGCAGAGAGAGTCCCAGCTCCTTTGCGGGACCCTCAGCTTCCGGGTCGCTCGAATCACGTGTCAGGTAAATGTGGCGCCAGCACTCCTTCATTAAGTTAATAACAGTTTTCCAAGTACAAAGTGAAATGGCGAAATTCCGCTTCACAATTTTTCACCGACGCTGCCCCTGTCCCCTGCCCCCGCCCCCCTGCCTCCTCTAGCAGGCGATTTTTGTGAGGCAACTGCAACTGTAACGCTGTAATTTGCCCTCGCTTTGCCTTTTGATTCCTCGACGGTTTTGTTTGGTTTTGAATTACAGCCGCCAAGCCAACCCCTCCCGCGCCCTCGCCCTCGCCCTCGCCCTCACCCTCTCCGAGCTGTGTTTTACATCTTGATTATCTTCCGTTTGTTTACACAGGACTCACACTCACACACACCCCGCACCGAGCCCCGCGCCAAGGACACCCCACCATTAGCCGTGGCGGAAGGAAAGTGAAACACAATTTCCATTCAAATCCATTCAAGGATAAGAAGTCAATCAGTCTTCAAAGTGTAAAGGATTTTGCACTTTGTCAAATTCAAAGTCCGACCTTATGCTGATGCCACACTGAGAGAAATGGAGTACTTATAGTGCTTAAAGGTTTGTGCATATTATGTAAGTATACTTCTCTGGCATTTTTAGTTCTTCAAAGCTAGTATTAAATTCTTTTCAATTTATATTATTCACTTAGTTGAAATAATAACTGAATATATTAGAATTAATATGATAATGTGTTTAATGTGATTATACATTTATTTTAGTTTATTTTAAAGAGCAACAATAAACTTTTAAATCGCTTACTTATAGGTCTGAAAACCCCCCTTAAAAGTCTTCTTAAGTTGCAGACTATCCTTCCTTATAAACCCTTTTTTAAATGCTATTTTTCTGTGCAAATTGATCCTTATTGATCCCAGTTTTTTCCGTGTAGCGCACAACCTCTTGCCAGAGTCATAAGCCAGGCTGCCACAGAATAAGAATCAGACTGAGCCTGCCCCAGCTGCCTGTAAACTTAATCCCAGGCCCGAGAGCAACCCCAAGACGCTCGCCGGGCCAAAGGAATATCAAATTGAAGCTCTGTGCCGGCTGAAGGCGTCTTGCAGGCACGTGGCCATGTGCCGAAAGGACCCAGGCAGACCAGACTGAAGCCTGGACGCTGGCGGGGAATGGGTTGAGCTGGTTGTTCTTCAATTACCCTTTCGACGACGCTCGCTCGTACTCGTATTATGATAATCGCATCCTAATTGCGAGAAAATTACGCCCACGTGCGGCTGTAACCTGATCAGGATTGTCATCAAAGGACGGCCTCGCTGGAGCAGTCAGCTGACGACGCCAGGGCAAGCGCCAGGGATTCAATGGGTTCCATAACATGACCCGTGCCCTTACATACACTACAAGACAATAAAAACCAATAAAAAAAATTAAAATACAATTGCCAAAGATGGTGAGGTGGTCCAACTCCAACAAAATTTCGAAGCAATAGCAAATACTATTAGTTTTTCAAAATATTTATCCTATTATATATAAAATTAATTTGGTGCTATGTCTAAATTAAGAATCTTCAGCTGGTATTCACACGAAGTTCAGGACATGGTAGTTGTAAGATGTTTTTTAGGTTAATTGGAGATTTACCTATTTATACCCTGTGCAAAGGGTACATCTCCGATCCCATAAATGAACTATATACTTGATCAGAACCCCTGGACTAGGACATTAGGGACATTCTGGTTCTGGCATAATTTTATCTTAACGGAACTGTTAATCCTGATCAAGGCTGGAAATCTGCAGATGCTGATGGGGGTGGAGATGCCTCCTCTGCCTGTTACATACAGTTACAGTCAAAATAATAGTATGCTGATATGGCTAAAGTGATCACTCTTAGGTGATCTTTTCCTAGAAATGCTTGCAAAAGGTTTTTGTAAGATGCAGTTAAGCCGTTGTATTGGTTAAAAATCATCATGGATCGACTTATCTATGTGCAAATTTTAGGCGAGGTGATCCTACTATATGCCTCAGAGGATTTTTCACTTGTTTGGAAGATTTAACTTGACAGCGATCCAACAAATTCGAGCAAATTGGTTCGCAGCCTATCACGTAATGCAATGGAATGTCCCGCACAGTCACCCGATCTTAATCCGATTGAGATTTTTTCGTGTGCCGTGCAGAGATTAGTCTCGGAAATAACACCATTCAATACCTTTCAAGTTTGTGAAGTTAAGCATAGGTTTTGGAGCTAAATTTCTGTACAAAGATGTCAAACTATTTTGATTTAAAAAATTTATTTTAAAAATAATGTGGCATCTTAGTTGGTAGTTAATGATATTCAACTATTTAATTATAAAAACCATTTAAGTTGATCTATAATAATCAATCAACATCACTCCATCTTAGAAACATTTTTTAGGATGTAATATCTTGTGAAAAGATTCAGTACCTCTTCCTACTTCTTTCTACTACTCCCTTTATATTTTAGAAACGTTAATACCGCAGTGGCAGTTTACTGTAAAGTAAAGTATCATCATCTCATATATGGCATTATGCATTAGCGGAATCTAATATCAAATAATTATTAAAAATCCATATTATTAGGTCCATATCCTATTCGCTGCCTCCAGCTTCAACACCTAGTCTCTAGCTTTTGCAAGTAACCACCTTTTACCTGACAAACGCTGATTTTTACACTGCTTGTAGATCACTACACTGCTTTCGCAAACCTCATTCAAGTTCACAACCTTATCAGAGTTTTCAACCGTATTAATATTCTCAACCTTAGCAGAGATTCAAACCGTATAAAAGCTCTCAACATTAGCAGAGTTTTCATGCTTATTAAAGCTTCCAACCGTAGCAGAATTTTCAAACGAATTAATGCTCTCAAACGTAGCGGAGTGTTCATCCTAATTAAAGCTCTCAACCTTAGCAGAGTTTAAACCTTTCCAGTATTTATCACGTATACGCACCGTTAATTTCGTAATAATATATAAATTATTATTATTATATATATAAATATATCTAATAAAATTCCATGCAAGCTTAAAAACACATGACTGAACTGCATTCATTACTTGGCACGAAATATCCGTTGAGATTTGAATTGGTCACCAACATGCGAATACCGACTATATAGTTGCTATGGCAAACTTTCGTTGCTTGAATGCGGTTTTTCCCGATTGCTGTTGCGCTTAGGAACCGTAAAACAAACTTGGACTTGCTTCTGAAGAGAACTCTTTCCAGAGCCTGCAGACATGGATGCTACGGAATTTCTGAGCCGCACCGACCGCCGAAACCTCAAGTCCCAAATAGACTTTCAGGTGGCGCGAAAGATGCGGGAGTGGTACGCGGATGTGGACAATCGCCGCATGAACCTGTGCCTGCTCCTGCAAGCTGAAGCCCTGCAAGCGGACGAGGAGATTGCGGAGATGCTCCAGGAACAAGCCGATGAAGCGGAACGGAAGAGACACGAATGGATCGAAATGGAGCGGCTGAAGAGGGAGGAAGCCGAACGGGAGCTGGTCAAAGTGAAGAAGCAGCAGAGGGAGATGTAGGAAACTCATAAATCAACTTTTTAGCCAAAATTAAGATTAAAACCTAATTTTTATAGTGAAAGCTCCGAGGCCCATCGCCATATGCAAACGAGGGAAATCCTCTTGGAAACCAAACAAGCCCAGCTCCACCAAATCAAGGAGAAAAAGGCCCTCAAACGCCGGCAAGCCTGTGTGGAGGTCCTTTGGCAGCGAGTGTGGCAGAGACTGGACGAGAGCCGGGCCCAACAGGAGCAGTATGAGCTGCAGCTCAGGAACTTGATAGAAGGCAGGTGCCAGGCCCAGAATTTGGACAGAGATCGAGAGCTGAAGGCCGAGCTTGCCCAGAAAGCACTTGCCGATCAAAGGGAATGTTCTCAGAAGTGAGTACAGTTTTAATTAGGAAAGTATTATATTCATTGGACTTAAACTACCCAAACTTAGCCTGGAAATCGCCAACGAAATGGATGTTCTGAAAAAGCAGCAAGAGCTGAAAAAAGACAAGGACAAGCGTCTCCAGCAACTGACTGATTTGCAGGATCAGATCACGCTGAACCTTAAGATCAACGCCCATCGCTCTAGGGCCAATCTCCGTGAGGATGTGGCTTACAACATACTCGAGGACCGACAGATTTACGAGGAGCTCATGGAGAAGCACTGCGCCAGGGTAAGATGACCTGTCCTGTTTCCGTTCCCATTACGTGGTCTTCTCAGAACCCAACCCATCTCTTTGCTTCAGGCCCACAACCGCGACTGGCACCAGCGGTATATGACACATACCGCCGAGGAGCGTGCCGCCCGCAAGGAGCAGGATCGGAGGCGAGAGCGGGACTATCTGGGCACTGGCTGTGTGCTGAGCCAGCAGCAGAAGCAGCCATATGGCCGAGCAGTGCGTTAAAGCCAACCCACACTCGTCAGCGGTTCTTAATGGTTTAAGAACAATTTTGCAATATATATTTAATACAATTTACAAAACTATTATCTCTTCAATGAATATTGGATAGATCGTATTGTCTTCAAAATAGAATTATACTTATAAAATAACTAATGGCAATATAAACAACTTTCTTATAAAGTTTTGGATTAAGATATTCGGGATGCTTTACTTATACATGGATGCCACTTGAAATGCTGTTCAAAATTTTACTACTAAACTTTACTTCTTAAATATATCCTTTAGGACAAAAGAAAATGAATAATATGCCGAAAAAATGCCTAAATATATAGCCAGAGATAGACAAAGGCCAAAACACACAATATTAAAAAAATTAAAGTGCAAAAAGGAAAAAAAATGAGAAAAAAGATAGTTTTAAATTAAAAACAAATACACAGCATCTTTGGAATCAACCGGAGGAAGTTCTCGGGTAAGAATTCATATCCTCTTCCATATTTTGGTTACTTAAAACCTATCTATCGAGACTCTAGTTTAGCTCTGCGAATATTTTGTTTCAAGTTTGTTAGAAATATTCGATGGGAAACTCGAGCACAGATTCCTTGATTAAAAGGAGATGCCAGATGGGCAGAACTCTGCCCAAACATTCCTTTAAGATTGTGCTGAAGTAGGTCTGCCCGAGGACTGTTCCAGAGCAGCTTATGAAGCGCCCGCCAATTAGTTCTGCGATACCTAGTACTGGTCACCAAGAGATGCTCTCGGGAATGCGGTGAAGCTTTGGGGAGCTTCGGGAAAGCTTGAGCCACCCCCATCGAGTGGCGAGGCGGCTGGCAGCTTAGGTCCGATTCCACGCCGAGTTCTCTCAGTCCGCAATCGTCGGTTTTGCCAACCAAACGTGCTTCATTTTCTATCAGTCGACGCTCCGCTCCGACGCACCGTTCCTTTCCGTACACCTTCCGATTCCGACTCCGAGTCCGAGTCCGAGTGCGGGTCCGAGTCAGGATTGGGATTCAGCTGATGGTGAATCGGGGCTCGCCAGTGGAACTGCGCGGAGAATGCAACAGGATTAGCAGCACGGGATAGCCTGCCACTTGCGACGGATTCTGTGCGGATGTAACGGATTTCGGAGGAAGACCACGAGTGGCCAGAACGACGTTCTATCGATAAGATACGAGCGAGAGAAGAGCTCGAGGACCGTGGAATTTAGAATTCAGCAGTCAGGAGTCTGGAGTCAGAAGCAAGGAGCAACAACTACCAGGACGAGAGCAGTACACAAACAAACCGAGCCTGGGCCATTCAACAACCTCCTCTCGACGCGGCCATATCGATTTTCCGTTACATCGTTATACACACACGCACTAACCCACTTCGCACTTGGCCCCCTGCCATTACGCATACGCCCCGTTGCCAGCGCGTTGCCACCCCGAAGCCAAGAGAGAGGGGAGCACACACACACACACGCACAGCACATCTACGCAGCTGGGACTCCCCTTGCCCGCAAAGAGCGAAGGCACTCAGGGAGAGACGGAGAGAGGGAGAGAGAGCGAATTTGTTGCATCTCGGCGGCACTGGAAGCATGTTTCATTTGGCACTCGCTAGCCGCGGACGGACTAACCACTTAGGTGCGCAGCAGGAGCAGGAGACTCCGGCGGATGAGGAGCAGCGGCAATAGCCGGACGGACAGCTCAATTGCGGGCAATTTACGAGTATAGTTAATCCGCGGGCACACAACCCAAATAAGACCGCGCATTGTGCGCTTAATTCGCCGCTGCTGCTGCCGCTGCTGCTGCTGCTGCTCCATCCATTGAATTCCACACTCCCCCGTGTCCACAGTCCCCTGAACTCTTGTCTCTTTTCGCACACAGGGCTACAGCAATAGCAATAGCCATTGTAAATAGCAGTCATCATCAGCATCAGAGATCGCGACAACCGCCTGCCATCCGGGACTTTCACTCTTCGCAGCGACCACTTAGAGACCCATCCACCCGAGAGCGATCCACCAGCAGGTGTTCAGCATGGCGAGGCTTCAGCTGCAGACAGGACAGGTGGCGGCCGCGGCGGTGCTGCTGCAGGGGCTCCTCCAGGTGCTGATGATGGGCCAGGTGGCGGCCCAGGGGCCGCCGCCGCTGCAGGTGTGCCCCGAGCAGGGCGAGATCTCGCCCTGCATCTGCACGGTGAAGAAGAACGGTCTGGACATTCTCTGCGAGACCACGGACCTGGCCCACATCACCAAGTCGATGGGCACGCTGAAGGGCAAGAGCCCCATCATCTTCTACCTGAAGCTGCGCCACAACAACCTGCCCAAGCTGCAGGGCTTTGTCTTCTTGGCCCTGGACATCCGCCACTTGACCATCCACAATAGCAGCCTGGCGGCCATCGAGGAGAATGCCCTCAGCTCGCTGGGTAAGTAGTTGGCCGGGTGCTCTTGGCCTCCAGGCGGCTTCATGGCCTTCTCTTTCCCCCAGGCAAGGGACTCACCCAGCTGGACGTGTCCCTCAACCAAATGAAGACGGTGCCCTCGCAGGCGCTGCAGCACCTGTTCCACCTGTTGATCCTCAACCTGAACCACAACAAAATCACCGTGATCCACAACAACGCCTTCGAGGGCCTGGACACCCTGGAAATCCTGACGCTCTACGAGAACAAGATCACGCAGATCGACCCCGAGGCCTTCCGAGGACTAGAGGGGTAAGGTTTGGCTGCCTTCCTTCACTTGTTGTTTAGTCGGAGAACTTTGAGCTGATTAGCAAACATAAATCATTTTCATTATATTATTTCCCTGATAAGATTATTAGTAAACAACGCATATTCCCCTCTGGCCATTATTAAATTGTGCAATCTGTATTTCAGCAAGTTAAAGCGCCTCAATCTGGGCGGCAACGACCTGAGCAGTGTTCCCCAGAAGGCACTCTCCATCCTGGACACGCTGAAGAAGCTGGAGATCCAGGAGAACAAGATCCGAACCATTAGCGAGGGCGACTTCGAGGGTAACTATGGCCACTGCCACGAGCAATGACCTGGGAAGGCTAAAACCCATCCATCCCATCTTTTGCAGGCTTGCAGAGCTTGGACTCATTGATCTTGGCCCACAACATGATCACCACCGTGCCTGCCAATGTGTTCTCCCACCTCACCCAGCTGAACTCTCTGGAGCTGGAGGGCAACAAGATCAGTGCCATTGACAAGGACGCCTTCAAGGGTCTGGAGGGTAGGTTCTCCCTCTCTACTGAAGTCCATGACTTACCCTAAACTCTTGCTTGGACTCCACAGAGAACCTGCAGTACCTTCGTCTGGGAGATAACCAAATCCACACCATTCCCAGCGAGGCCCTGCGCCCGCTGCATCGCCTTCGCCACCTGGACTTGCGCAATAACAACATCAATGTTATCGCCGAGGACGCCTTCACAGGATTCGGAGACTCCCTCACTTTCCTCAACCTGCAGAAAAATGAGTAAGATCCCCGCCATTCCGAGGCTGAAATGGTCTTGATAGATCGAACTTTATCTTGTATTAAATAATTAATAATTTAATGGGAGAAAGTCCTTCACAAAGTCTTGACATCTTCAAATTTGGAGGCATATCAAACTACTGACCTCTTACTTATACCTAGAGTACTACTAGTCTATTCTACTAGTCTGCTCTTATACCTAGATTAGTAACTATTAAAGGAAGTTAACATTTTTGCTAGTGGAAATCGTTCTTAGGTAAACATACCTTGCTCTTTGGACCAATCTCGCCCAGATTATGATTGCAAAGACTAGGGTTTAGTTTGTTTTTCCCAGCTTTTAGAACTTAATGATTAGCTCTCCTGCCTTATCTGGGATTAAACTATATTCGAGGCATTCTAGTGTCCAGATTGTCTGGGAATTACACTCTCATTTAACCCCCTCTATTCCACTCTATTCCAGAATCAAGGTGCTGCCGAGCATTCTGTTCGAGAACCTCAACTCGCTGGAGACGCTGAACCTGCAGAACAACAAGCTGCAGCGGATTCCGCAGGACATCATGGAGCCGGTCATCGACACCCTTCGCATCATCGATATAACCGGCAAGTCAAGGGCTCTCCAAGCCTCAAAGCCATCCTATAGCTTATTCGAATTCCGAATCCTTTCGTAGATAATCCGCTGAACTGCTCGTGCGAGCTGACCTGGTTCCCCAAGCTGCTGGAGGACCTGAAGAACAAGGACGACGAAATGTCGCAGAAGAAGAAGCCGCTGTGCCACATGGGGCTGGACAACCGCGAGTACTTCGTGCAGGCCATGCCCACCGAGAAGATGCACTGCGCCGGCCTCAATGTGAGTCCCTCGCCCACCAGCGGCGGTCTGATGCGGATCCTGCAAGTGAACATCCTGGCCCAGATTGCCGTGTGTAGCGTGGCGTTTCTGACTAGCGTCTAAAGCCTGTCCAGCCATGTTCTATGTGGGTCAGTTTCAGCTTCAGTTTCAGTTCCACCCAGACCCCAGACCTCAGACACCCAGACCCACAGACACCCAGACCCACAGAGATCAGTGATCGGTCTGATTCGGTCTCGGTCCCCCGGAAGACAAACCACTCCGCCAGCCAAAAGCTATCCAATCCACTCCAGACCCCGACCCACTCTGCGTCCACAAACCATTTCCGTGTTGCTGTATTGTATGTTTTCTTATAGATTGTAGAGAAACCGTGAATTATGCAACTCTGCCAATAATTAGACTCAGAAAGCACGCTTTTCAACCAGCAGCAAGCAGCAAGCAGCAAGCAAGCATCCCACCTTGTTGAACCGAGGCACCTGCGGCGGCCACCCAACATCCAAGATCCAAGATCCAAGCTCCAAGATCCACCCCATCCAACCTTGCACAGTAGCTCGACTCGCATGGGACCTGGGAGGAGATGGGTCCCAGTCCCAGTCCCAGTCCCACTCGGACGTAGCTTAGACGTAAGGCTTGATTTAGGCACAAGTGCACCAGCACCAGCTCCAGCACCAGCGACCCAAGCGGAACCCGAACATATCGGAATATTGTTAAGTTTAAGAGAGGGACTCTCGTTCCCAGGATGCATAAAGGGATATTTAGCATGCGTATATGCACCATTACCATATTATGTGTAGTCTATCGTCGTCTCGTCGTCGGTGTTGTGAGATACAATCATTACTACTCACCTGTTTACAGTCTTCGTCCGCACTTGAGATCCCAGCCAGTCGAAGTTGATCCTAACCCAGATCCAAATCCAAATCCAAAACTACTCCATTTGGGGTCAAAGCGACGGCGGAGGGAAGACACCGGAGCAACAAGAGAAGGAAATAATATTCATTTGCATCAATCGCCAAGAACTGATTATGGAATAAGTAGTTTGTACTCTTTATTTGCCAGACCCAGACGAGGGCAAGTACTCCATCCCGTAGTCCCGTAGTCCCGTAGTCCCTTCCCGGAGGAACCCACACGAATCGGATACATATCGTTATTATACTGTTATTATATCGTGACATATCAGGGCTCCCGAGCCCGCACGGCTAAAATAGTGACATTTTATAGAATTTACATTTACTTACGAGTACGAGTACGAGTACATTTCGAGGCATCGCAGTCGAGTTGATATTACGCGGCGGAATTAGCAAATTGTATATGCAGAGCGTGTTTTGAGGTTTTTGAGGTTTTTTTATACATATACTTTTATACACACATACATTACATACGTACCTTTCCATTATGTCTACGCAAACTAAGTTGTAATTCCACTAAGCTGTATCCACCAAGGCACCAATGGCACCGCCCCGCCCCGCCTCCGACTCGCCGCCCCGTCCATCCGCCGGGCGGCTTGGGTCAGTAGCCGCTCCCCGGTGGCGGGGCCCCAGGAGCGGAGGCGGCGCCGGGAATACTTCCGAGGGAACTCGCTGCTCCGCCGATTCGGGTCAGTTTCCTTCGGCCAGAGCCGTTCCCTCCGAAGTATTGAGCCAGTGCCCAGGGCTCCCTGCGAGCTAGGCTCCCCGAGAGGTCGGGGAGCATCCGAGAATCTAACTAATAAAGAATCCATGTTGGTTACAAATGCAAAGCGAGGGGTTTTCTTTTATGTGCCAACGGAGGCGCAGGATCTGGGTTGGTTCAAAACCCTACGGGAAGACCAAGTCATCTCCAGGATAAGGAAGCTGTTTTGGTTACAAATGCAAAGCGAGAGGTTTCTTTTAAGTCCCAATGGAGACTCCTTAAGTGCAGGATCTGGGTTGGTTCGAAGCCCTACGGTGGAGTCCAGGTCCTGCCCAGGATAGAGAAGCTATGTTGGTTACAAATGCAAAGCGAGGTGTTTCTTTTACATCCCAAAAAAGTATCTGGGTTAGTTCGCATTCAACACAGGGACTGGTCAGATTGGAAACTTTAGGGGCAGCCCAAATCCTGCCCACGATAAAGAAGCTGTTTTGGTTACAAATGCAAGAGAGAGCTTCCTTTATTTCCCAGCAAAGACACCTTAGTCACATGGCCCGGAAGTACAGGGTCTTCGGCAGCTCAAACCCGTTGAAGGGACTGGCTATGGGCACCGTGTAGGCACCCATATTGGGGAACCCTATGAGGTCGCCTCGGTTCAGGTTGGGCAGCAGCAGGTCCTCCGATATCTGAAAGGCGATCGTGGTATTACTTCAAGGAAGGGTATAAATAGAACTGATTACCTTATCCAGAGCATCGCAACTGGGTCCCCAGATCAAGGACTTGAACTGAGGTAGGGCATCGGCCTCGTCCTGTAACGAGGGAATAAGTGGATATCTCTGAAAGATGGCATCCAGGATTGCAACTTACCAGGTAATGCTCCGCTGTGACCACCTGATGGTCGTATAGGATGCAGTTGAAAGAGCCGTAGACACCATCGTTCAGGTAGTACATCACGGTGTCCAGCTTGCCAGCCTCGTTGCGGACCTCCCGCTTGGCATGGATCTTGCAGACCAAGGTGTAGGCGGCCGCCACAAAGAAGCGTCCGGGCTCCGCGATGATCTGGACACGCTCGTCGGGGAAGTGGCGTTGCACCGATGAGTTAACGATCTCAGCAATCTGCAGGGGATACTCCTTAGTAAAGTGATCCCTTAATCGTATTTATTATTGAGTCACCCACCTTCTCGAACTTGGTATCATCGCTGCCCGGGAAGCCGCCCCCAATGTCCAGCAAGTCCATGTCGTAGCCCAGCAGCTCGCCGAACTTGAAGATGTTCTTGGCCTTCTTGATGGCCCGGTCGTAGGCCTCCAGCTCGCTGCACCCGGAGCCCACGTGGAAGCTGGTGCCGGTCACCGAGAGGTCCAGCGCCTTGGCCAGCAGCATCAGGGCCGTGGCATCCGCATCCGCGTCGCAGCCGAACTTGTCGCCCAGCGGGCACTGCGCCTCCTTGGCCTCGCTCTTGAACCTCACGATCAGGCTGGGGGAAGGCCAATGAACTCTAGTGGCAGTCGGAGAGAGAGAGTACCTATTGAGGCGACTTACTTGGAGCTGGGGTAGTGCTTGTGCAGCTTGTACACCTCGAACTCGTTGTCCACCGTGCCGTTGGCCACCCCGTGCTCCTTGGCGTACTCCAGGTGGCTGACAGGCCGGCAGGGATTGGCGAAGATGATCCGCTCGGGTGAGACGTCGCAGCCCAGGACCTGTGAGCAGACAGAGGATTACAAGACTCAGAGACAGTTAGAATTTAGGATAATTAATTTGGGACCTAGATTGAGGATATAGTTTTACCAGAAATAATATTAAATGGTTTAAATAATACAATTCAGAATATAGAATTATTTTCAAATATATAAAATATTAAATCAAATTACTCATTAAACTGTTGCTAACTGAATACATTATACATATTATACATTTATTTATATATTTCTAAGAAGAATATGTAGTTGATATAGTATGAAGATAGAGCTGTGCTATAAGACTAGTGTATAAATAAATAAGTGGAAAAGTTCTCTCCCATTTTCAGCACATCATATTATTATAAGATCGATACTTTAGGTACTTCCTCAAGGAAACTTAGACCGAACCCTACTGGCTCCAATCATGCTGGTCAGTGTAATTAATCTCCGCCTATATAGGCAAGGCATTAAATCTGTTTAGTCTGCCGTCTGCCTGACTTCCCATAGTATTTTGAACCCACTTATCAATGAGATTAATTCTGGTTCTCCCTGGTTCTCCTGGAGTCTAGACCCACCAACTTGAGCTCGTTCTTGGAGGCGCAGTCGAAGCCGGTGCCCAGCTTAGCCAGCAGCTGGACCACCACGGGGTCATCGTTGCACTTGACGGCGTAGAAGGGCCTGATCCTGGGCAGGAGGCGCTGCCAGAGCCGGTGCTTCCGCTCCACGCTGGACAGGTCGCAGATGTTGAGGGCCTGGTCCAGGTCCTGCAGACGGGACTCCTCGATGACCCGGCGGATATTGAGCTCGTGCTCGTAGTAGTGGACTTCCGGGACTCCGCTCGCCATGTCGCCGCTTGGAACGCAACTGACAAGCCACCGAGCGATCTGAGCTAATCGCTCTCGCAATTGTTATCAGTCGCCGCCAGAATAGTCGTCGAATCGCAACAGACTCGGAAAACATTTAGGAACACGCTCCTCCTCGGAACAATGAGGCTCTAATTAGCGGCAGAGGTCAAGCGCTGGAGCGGCCGTTATCCCCGGAACGCCCCGAGAGTCCCGAGTCTCCGGGCATTTGCCACAGTGCGTAATTTACAACCAACAATATTTGGCATCGTAAATAATTTTAATGCCGGCGAGCCGCGGCGCGGCATGTAGAACTAATAAAATGTAAATTTCAACAGCGATTTCCGGAGTGGCCATCAAGTCGTGCATAATTGACACTTGCCCCGCGGACACGGCCCACTTCACACCACAGATCGGAGTGGGAAACCCAGGACACACCCTACACACACCCCTAGCACATTCCACGGCAATGACAATTGATAATAATAGCAGAGTAATAATAGAGTGCGTGTGCCGGCACGGGGGATGTGCGAGGATGCGGATGCGGACGCGGAGGGTTGTGTTCCTGGCCAATTTAGGGCCAACCCCGGGCGCTCATCGAACGGCAATTAAAAATTAAAATCAAACTTTTGAAATCGATATTGGCAATTGCGCCTCTTCATCGCGAATCTTGGAAGAGCGAGCTATCCATCACCCATTAATTGGCTGAGCCCATCAATATTTTTTGGCCATCAGCGAGGATCTTGGCGAGGATGACAACTGTCAGGAGTCGGAGACAGAGTATTGAGCGATGACCGGACCGAAAAGGGTATCTTGTCATGCCAGGAACCACAGTTGAAGGAACCACAATCCGAGTCCCTGCGATTTGATTGCAATTTGCTGCGAGTGTCATCATTCACTCCATTCCAGATCTCGATGGAACTCCCAACTAACCCGAAACCGCAGCACTCCTCCCGGTGAGTGATGTGGCAAATTGGAATACTCTCTGGAAAAGCGGAAACCCAAGCGGCACTCAGACATTTGTGGCATGTTGAATTGAAAACTGGTTTCGCCTTTTTTTACAATTAAATGCATTTAAATCATTTGGCTAATTTGCTTGAAATTTACATGCAAACGTCATTAGTTCGGTCGTCAGTCTTGTGAGTTCCCATAGCAATTGATTTACATTCGTTGCCGAAGAACTTAATGAAATTCATCGGCTTTCCACTCCATTTTTTTAGAGCCCTCAGGATGTAGAGCTCCTTGATGGATGTTTCTTTCCTCCGGACTTTTTTTATACTCTGAGAACTTCTTTAAATTCCTCAGAAAAAGGGAAGGTCAAGGCGGTATGAAATAAATCAAAGCGAGACTTTGGGCCACACAAAGATGTTGTTGCAGATAAGCAGCAGGTTTCGACTTTCAGCTGTTTCGTGCATAGCCTTCGTGTGTCAGCAGTATGCGTTTGCTGACCTACTTTGACCTGTAGCGTGAATACCACCAGACTGCGACTAGAGCCAGTTGGGAATTTCAAAGACAAAGTCTATTCCATTTCAATTCCCGACTTATAGGAGTGGATTTATAAATAATTAATTAGGGTGTATATTTGTATATTGTGTTAAGTTCAAAATTTGCATTATCTGGCTTAGATACATTAAACAATAGAACAATGTATACATTCGACTTTAAATACCAACTAATACTTGGTCAGGTTTTGTTTATTCTATAATATTGCAGAAGTTAAGTATCTACAAAAAACTTTTATTTTTAATAACTCCCATCACACTCCCATGTTTATCATCCGATTTCACTAAGATTTTTAACCGATGTCCGAACAAATATATTTATTTCATATATATTTACTACAAATATACGACTTTAGATTAGTTATACATTTTTCAACATATAAGAATGTATATATAAGAGTGTTGTCACCTAATTTGGTAGCTCTAGTCTCTTATAGTCTCTGAGATCTGTAGTTTCACTCGGACGGACAGACGGACGGGGCTAAATCGACTCGACTGGTGATACTGAGGGGGTATATATACTATATAGGTTCTGAGTTGCCGTCTTCTACCTCTTATAATAGCCTTGTTCCCTATGGGTACCGGGCATAAGAATCCCCCATCCCTTTACATACATGCCACTGAGGCTCTATTTATAACATAGTTCCGGGGGATTATTGCCTATTTCTCCATAGTTTTATCGTCGCCTCCCCAAAGTTTAGCGGCAACCCTCTCTCCGCAATAGTTTCATAATAAACTTTCCACGAACGGCAGCGCCTAGCTGGCGCCTTAACAGGCACACACGAACCATGGCAATCAGGGGAATCAGGGGGAAGGACTCACCTTTGGCCCATCATCGCGCCCCAGGCACTTGACCGGCCATCCAAGGGCCTTCGGTTCCGGGGACCAGCTCGGGGCGAAGCGGACGCCGGAGGAGCCACTCCAAGCCGGGCCATTACCGCATTACGGGCGCCCCACTCGAGATTCGCAATCTGTGCGTTCGGATTAAACTGCGCCTGTGCCGACGACGGCTCTCAGCTGGCACTGCACTGCTCCCCCGTTACACGGCGAGAAATACTAAGTGGAAGGGTCACAAGGATTACTTGGGTTACTTAGAAGAAAGAGACATGGAGTTTACTTATATTAAATAATAATAAATTAAAGAACAGCATTGCAAAAGCAGAAGAATAATTATTTTATCTGATATTTAACAAAGAAATATGTATAATTAATTATTTTCCTGGATATTTAACATAGATATATAACGACATGGAGTTACCTTATATTAAATAATAACAACTTAAAGAACAGCATTGCAGCAGCAGAATATTGAATGATTTTCTGGATATTTAAGATAGAAATAGGTATAATCAATTATTTTCCTGGATATTTAACATTTATATATATATACGACATGGAGTTACCTTCTTATAGATAATAATAAATTAAAGAACAGCATTGCAGCAGCAGAATATTGAATGATTTCCTGAATATTTAACATAGAAATATGTATATTATTATTATTATTATTATTTTCCTGGATTTTTAACATAGATATATGTATAATAAGTTATTTTCCTGGATATTTAACATAGATATATTACGACATGGAGTTACCTTCTTTTATATAATCATAAATTAAAGAACAGCATTGCAAGAGGAGAATATTGAATGATTTCCTGGATATTTAATATAGAAATATGTATAATCATAATAATTTTCCTAGATATTTAACATATAAATATGTATAATTATGCATATAAATTATTAAATATATATTTAATATATTTAAAGGCTTTATAAGCCTCAGATCTTCTTGATAAGTAGGAAAAGAGAATATTTTCTTATATCGAATTAATAGCTTCTTATGTTTATTTATTTATATAGCATAACCTTGATTTAATTTTAAATATATTCTTTGAAACTACTTCCAAATAATTATTTATTTATTTATTCTGTAAATAAACAAAGTGAACCCGTTTTCCCCAGTGCACTTGAGCCACTGCCATGAGTCATTTGGGCCACGAACGCGGCAGGGGCAGGTCCTGGCTCCACCTGCGAGGGTTCGGCGCGGCGCGGCGCTTCCTCGTTCAGTTTGGTTTGGATAGGCCAACGGGCTGCAGCGGCGATGAGGCACATGCCCCGGCTCATTGCCACAACTCCGGCCAGACGGCAACAATAGCCACGGTAATTGCACCGTTCGACTTCGGAGGATAAATCGGCGCTGGCGGCGACGCACAGACATCAGAATGTCGCACTTGCTGAGGCGCACCAAGAAGTCCTGTCTGAAGGTTAGTTGTGACTTGGGTCGCCCCCTTTCCGGGATCAATAAAAAATCGATGGCGGCCGCCGCCGAATAAAAATAAACAGCGGGTCCGCGTGCCTGAGCTCTCTGTGTGTCGTGCGGCGCGTTAATCATACGCCGCGTTGACTTCCGCCAGTAGTTCACATCGATTTGTGTGTCGTTGCAGTTGCTGCGCAGGATATCGACGTCGAAGCAGCTATTCGTGCAGCGCCTGGACGAGGAGGATGGCGACGAGGACGAGGTGGAGGCGGAGTTGGAGGCGGAAGCGAAGGGGGACCTGCAGCGGGCCCTCGAGCTGGACGTCAACAGCAATTGCCACATGACTGAGGCCATCTACGAGGAGCTGCGGCTGGACGAGTGCCGCCAGGACGAGGAGCCAGCGGAGTTGGCCAGGGAAGCGGAGGAGCCGCAGCCGCCGCCGGAGGCCAAGCTCGATCTGCGAACCAAGTACTTGATGAGCTACGGAAACTACGAGGTGCTGGCCCCCGCTCCGTCCTCCGTTGAGTTCGAGCGCGTGCCGTACAAGGAGAACGTGCGCTACCTCCGGCACACGCCCTCCAACTCCAGCCTAGACCTGCAGCTGGAGGAGCATCCACAGCAGCAGCAGCAGGTGGCGAGGCCAGTGCCTGTGCAGCAGCCTCCCAGGCAGACGCCCCAGAGGGTGCACCATCCCTGCAGCATCAGCCTGGGCTCCAAGTTCGAGGGCAACTACCACAGTGTGGTGATCCTGGAGCCGCCGCACGACGACTTCCCCATCGTCAAGTGGGACATCAACGGCAACTCCCTGGACGACGACGCCTGCGATCGCTGGGAGGACTTCGATGCCAGGTGGCGTCAGGCGGCGGCGGCCACCAGGACACTCTCCCAGTCGCAGTCGCAGAAGTCCAGCCACCAGTCCAGCTCCTGCACCCTGGAGACCTGGGTGGACGACGCAGAGCCGCTGAGCCTGGAGCTGCACAGGCACGAGAGTGCCACGGCTACGGCCAACTGCAACCTTTGCCTTAGGAGCTTCTGAGCCCGGAACCGCAGCCGGCATCAGGGTACCCATAACCCATATATAACCTCCACACTTGCGTCCAGCGATAGAGCACAGAAACCAGTCTTGTGAGAACTACCTACATATATGTATTCGGCTCGGAGAGAGTCGCCAGACCGCAATTTTCATTATAGAAAGTTGCCGTCGAGAATATCCATTAACAATAAAGCGTGTATGTGTGTGCGGCGCTCCTTTGGCTCCATACCTTGAATAATGCACTCGAGACTGCCTCTCTGAGGGAGTAACATGGCCCTGCCCCGTCCACCGATCCATTCCGGCGCACGACCCGCACGTGCTGGACGCTCGTGAGAATCCGGAGACCTCTGGCTTTCCCACGAGCCCCGCAGCAGCGATTTTCAGTGCCTCGTCGGTGGTGCAAGCTCAACTTGCCACCCATCCACAGCCTTCCACTTGGCCAGGGGTGGGTTCCGTCCGCGATTCCTCCTGCGACTCGGCTCGAGTCTGTCCCACGCTGGCTCTGGCACTGGCATTGGCCATTAGGCACTTCCACTTTGCTGTTTGCCACATGGAAACCTGAGCGACAGCATGCCGAATCGAATGAAAAGCGTTTTTTACAATTTTCAGTTTCGTTTCTGTTCTGTTCTGAAATGAAATGGATATGGCAGGCATTAACATCGGGCATACTCCACGACAATCGAAAATAATCGAGGAAGATGGAGCGAAATTGCAGCAAATATTTATGGAAGGGCTGGGGGAGGAATGATCACACGACACATTATTAAGGATATTAACGTATGAGTGCCAGAAAAGGGCTAGCGGAAACCTGGTATTAATCAAATATTTTGATTGGGCTAAGTCTAAGTTTTCTTTATAATTTATTAAAGATTCCACCTTGGAAACCTGAGCTACAGCAAGGCGGAATCAAATAAAAAACGTATCCTTAATTTTCTGAAAGGGATACAACTCTCCATAAACATCGAACATTTGTCACTTCAAACGAAACACCTAAAACACTCCACCTACGCCAGAGAGTAAAAGAAATAAATCAAATGGATATGCAGACCTTCATCAGTATCCGTTTCTAATCGACTTAATCAATCCTCGGCTGGACCCTTTCTAGACAAAACTTTTCTTAAACAATCATAAGCAGGCTTACAGCAAAGTAACCTATTACATTAATACTCATTTTAGGATTTATTATCTTGTTATGATAATATAACTTTCCTTTTTTTTAACATGATGAGTTACTCAGGCAATTAAGTAATAATACATTTCTGCTTAAGATCAAAAACATCTGACATCAGGGGCTCCACAGAAAAATGATGTGGATTTGAAAGTAATTGAAATCATTTTTAAATTAATTTGTAATAAGTCTTGGTCCTTAACTTCAGTGAAAATGCTTTAGAAACAAACTGTTAGTTTAGGAAGTCTTTAAACATTCAAGGTTACTTTGAACAGATCGTTAAAATTGAAACATTATACTCTTAAGGGTTCATTAGGTTACTCTGTAGGATGTTCCACAGCAGTAGTAGTAAAACAAAAGGTACATGATAATTAAGATGACCCAAAAAGTCCGATTATAGATAGCAAATTATAGATAATCATATAAGGATTTATTTTATTTAATTCATTAGGAGAAAGCGGAGCAGAGCGAAAAGTAAAAAGATCTTTTGAACAGATTCAATCAGTTTACATGAACGTTTTTAATACATTTTGAGTTTCATTTTTCTAAAATGCATTGTCAAATGCAGAAATCACAATGTTGGCCATTTTTTGTTATTATTTTAGCTAAGTTATTAATATTTTTATCCTTGAAGTGTCCTTAAAATTATGACATAAAAAACCCCATTTAAGGATCTAAAAATGCGTAAGCCTGAGGTCTTCTTAACAGCATAATATGGCCAAAAATGGAATGTCAGCAAAATGCCGTATATGATCCGATTCAGCGTTAAAATCTGAATTATTTAGCAATAAAATACTTAAAAAAAATAGAAAAAAAATTTTGGCCAATTTTTGAAAATTTAATAAGGGGTTACATCATTAAAATTGTCAAAAATTGGCCAAAAATTTATTTTTTCTGATCTCAAAACTCAATATACAGATTAATTGACCTAATAAAAACTAATATAGAAAGACATTCCGAACTGAATTTAAGGCTGTTTTCGCTGAGTTATGCATATTTTTAGCCCTGAGTTGTCTGTTAAATTAGGACATGAAAACCCTATTTAAGGACCTAAAAATGCGTAAACCTGAGTTCTTCTTACCAGCATATTTCGATCGAAAATGAAATGTCAGCCAAATGCCATATATGGTCCGATTCACCGTTAAAAGGACATAAAAACCCCCATTTAAGGACCTAAAAATGCGTAAATCTGAGGTTTTCTTAACAGCATATTTTTTTATGGTTATTGCCAGTATAAAGAAATGAAAACAGAAAACTAAAATAGGTAATCCACAAACTTTCGTTTCTTATCAATGTTAATACCCTTAAATTTGTAGAGTTCTTTAGTAACATATAGGTAACATATAGATATACAAGATGTTGATCTTAATTACTGTCTAAACCCTTTAGTAAATGTGTCTTGTAATATCCAGAAACAGCTCTCCTGCAATTTGGGCAGGTTCCCAATGGTTAAATTGGGAAAAATAAATTTTCAGTAAAATTAGAGCCTTGGCCTTACTTGGTTATAGCTTCCTTACTGATTTGCTTAGATTTAAATATAATTTTAATTAGTTTAATAAGAGTCTACTAAAGGTAAAACATGCCACTGTGCGCATTGCCTTTGTCCTAAGACTTTCACTTCGTTATTGATTTGCCTCAGACAATTTGTAGGTCAACTGCGGCCACCTGCTCCCGCATCCGCTCTTATCTCGGCTCCGGCTCCCTGATTCCGCAACCTTGAGACAGCACTGACCTAGAAATGTGGGCCAGCACACGTCCCCGGGCACAGATAAAGGTCAACGACGGCCGTTGCACTTGTTGGGGCCTGCCGGCGCCACGCGATGCCACACGACCGGCGGCTGCTCGGGCGCGTGCTCCAGTTTGAGTCCCATTCTGCGGGGCAGAGAGGCAGCGAGGCAGCCGCTCCAGGACAAGTGGCGGACGTCGCCAGTTAGCCGCCCACGGCGCCGATTAGGAGATGTTGTGCCTGCCAGGCAGATGCTGCCTCCTCGTCAGATGCAATCGCAGTCGATGACAGAGGCTTGCTCATTTGCCGGGTCCGTCCTTGTCCTCCTTGTCGCACTGCCGCCGCTGCTGCTGCTGCTCCTGCTCCTGCTTGTGGCTCTGCTCTGCTCACTCCCGTGGTGACACTCCCTTGTTCATTTGGCAGCGATCGTACCTACCCCCAATCTCGGCCAGCACGCGTTGCCAAGGGGTGGTTGCTGCTGCGTCTTATTGGACGGCCGCCGGCGGCGCTGAAAGGGGTTGAGCGGCGGCAGCGACGGCGGCGGAGGAGGGCAGGTCGTCCGCTGGACGTGTGCTGCAGAATCAGTCGACCGCCGTTCGCGCACACGATAAGTCACGTGCTCAGCCAGCTCCGCTCCAGCTCCAGCTCCGGCCCAGCCTGCAACTTGCCACCAGCCCAGACCTCAGCCGCTGCACCAACAATAGTGTCAAGTGCGCAGGAGCACCACACACGGACAACAAACAAGTCACACAATGGATCACAACATGCACGTGAACGCGCCACTCCACCACTGGGGCTACGCCGCCGGACCCGGACCCGGCGTGGCCATGCCCGGAGTGGCCACCTCCACGCCGCAGAGCCACTGGGTGCCGCCGCCGCAGAGCCACCACAGCAGCCACAGCCACGGGCACAGCAGCCTGAAGCGGACGCTCTCCGAGAGCGACTGCGACGATCTCTACTCCGAGGAGTCCTCCAAAGAACAGTGCGTATATTATATTTAATAATATATATTCATTTAAACATTCATTTCGAGTGGTTTCTTTAGTTAAAAGAGTTTTTTAAACTAGAATTTTATATTATTTAAATTGAGATAAGCAATATTTTACTACAAGAATCTGACAAATCCCACTGAGGCCTTAATTAATGGTCTTGAAAATTAAAAATAAATCTGCCAGAATGCCATTTTCTGGTGAAATAATTTAATATATATCAAGAGTGTCACTAGAGTTTTGAAATCCCTTAAAATCAGTCCAAGAGTATGTCATAAAATGTATGTGTTACATTCGAGTGTTAATTCCTTTTTTTATGATGCAAACCTCTTAAAAGGTTGTTCTAATTTATATTTAAATAATGTGAGGCCTGCTAACTATTGTTTCCTTACCTCAGCATCTCAGTGCTGAATATATATAAATATATATATACAATATAATTTACTCAACTAATTACGAATCAATTAACCTTAGGAATAGATAGATAGATGGATAAATAGGTAGATAGATAGATAGATAGATAGATAGATAGCTTAAGTACAAATCAGAGAACCTTTCTTTATGTCTTGATAATTTCCCCTCATTTCCTGTAAGCTATAGTACTCCTCCTACTAGATCTTACTAACTCTGGAATTTGTTCTTTTTCCTTATAGAATCTCGCCCAGTGAACCCGGTAGCTGCCAACTGATGAGCCGGAAGAAGCGTCGCGGGGTCATCGAGAAGAAGCGCCGTGATCGGATCAACTCCTCGCTGACCGAACTGAAGCGCCTGGTGCCCTCCGCCTACGAGAAGCAGGGATCCGCCAAGCTGGAGAAGGCCGAGATCCTCCAGCTGACCGTGGAGCATCTGAAGAGCCTGCAGTCGAAAAGTAAGTTTCAGTTTCTTGGCTTTAAAAGAGGGGAATTTATGAGAGAGCTTAAGTTCCCTTTTTAAAAGTAGAAATTTAAATTAAATTTAAGGCAAAATCACTCACTTTTGAATGCAAGAAGTTCAAGGAAGGAAAGTCTATATAGTATAGTCTGTATAGTAATAGATAGATAGATCCTTTCAACAAAAAGTGGCATGGGAACTATTCCGCCTAAAGCCTGTATAAAAAGTCCCGCTGTGGGAACCACTTAAATACAATATGCGGCAAATTATCGCAAATCCGGGTAAACAGTGCTAACCTGTTGTCCCGAGCAGGCCATGTTGTGGGAAAATTATGATTGTCCCGCCACCCTCAGCGAGCCCGAGTGAATCTCGATTCTCGGGTCTTCCCACGCTGGCCACGGCACCACCATGGGCAATGCTTTGAAAGCCAGAGCTGGGAGCGGGCTTCCACCCCCTGGTGGTGCTAGACAGTCCATCCCGCAGAAGGACACGGGGGTTGTTCCTTATGCAAGTCGCGTGGGAACACATATTTTAATTGTTTGCTCGATCCCAGATTAGACAGCTTATTGACTTTCTCCGCCTCTCCTCCCTTGCAGCTCTCGACTCGCTGAGCTACGACCCGCAGCGCGTGGCCATGGACTACCACATCATCGGGTTCCGCGAGTGCGCCGCCGAGGTGGCCCGCTACCTGGTGACCATCGAGGGCATGGACATCCAGGACCCGATGCGCCTGCGCCTCATGTCGCACCTGCAGTACTTCGTGCAGCAGCGCGAGCTCTCCGCGAAGAGCTGCGCCAGTCCCGGCGGCTGGACCGCGCCCCCTCCAAGCTCCGCCGGCTACCAGCCCAACTGTGCGGCGGCTCCATACCAGGGCTACGCCTCGCCAGTAAATCCTGGCCCCTACGTGACCACCAGCTCGCTCCACTCCAGCTATCCCACGCTGAGCTCCTCGCCATCCCAGCAGCAGCAGCCACAACAGCAGCAGCAGCAGCAGCATGGAGGCCGCACCAGTGCCACTAGAGCCAGCGCAGCGGGAGTAAACGAGGCCCTGCCCAGTCATGACCTCCACTCAGAGGCCAGCAGTCAGCAGCAACAGCAACAGCAGCAACAGCAACAGCAGCAGCAGCAGCAGCAACACCAGCAGCAACAGCAACACCAGCAACGCACCCAAACCACGACCACTCCGCAGCCTGCCCAGCAGCAGCAGCACTACACCCACGACCACAGCGTGGTCCATCCGGAGCAGCAGATACCCACCTACATCGAGCTGACCAACAGCAACCGGCCGGCGGAGGTGAGCTCCGAGAGCCTCAGCTACAGCACAGCCCCCCAGTACCCGGTGAGCGGGGGCCAGGACTACAACAACGCCAGTGTCCTCCAGTACGCCACGCCCAACGGAGCCAAGCCCTATAGGCCCTGGGGCGCCGAGATGGCCTATTGATCGGACAGATCGAGAGCCAAAACAGGAACCGAAGAACTCTAGTCAGAGCAGACCCAGTGTGATAGTCCTAAGTTCGCATCCTACGGAGAAGATAAAGCCAGCAGGGAGATTAATGCATTAATCGAGTAATATCTGTACTATTAGTATATGAACCTTTTGTGAATCTATTGTAAATAAGCGCAATTGTTTATAAGTGAAAATACACAACTAAAAATCATTCAATGGGAGTGTCTCTAGGGAAGAAGGTAACATCAGAAGATCAGGAAAGGCAAGTAATATTGGCAAGCAAACCTAAACATCTCTCTAAGAGGTAAGAAAGTATATATAGTATATATATCACCCATAAAAATCTGATCTCTTTTTGTTTATTGTCATGTTATTCAAAATTGCGCATATTATAAGAACGAAGAAATACTGGCTTTATTCCTTTGGCCATCAGAACGATATCAACGATATAGCTTCGATCTAGTTCGGTACATGGGGCATGAGGACCCACAGCGCTTGCCTCGCTGGTGGTTCGGCGGCGTCTGCTCGGCCATCGCAGTGACCACCACCCATCCGCTGGACCTGATCAAGGTCCAGCTGCAGACGCAGGCCACAGCGGACCGGAAGCCCGTGGGAGAGATCATCGCGAACATATACAGGCGAGGCGGCATCCTCGGCTTCTACAACGGCATCTCGGCCTCCTGGTTCCGCCAGCTCACCTACACCACCGCCCGCTTCGCCCTGTACGAGTCGGGCAAGCAGTTCGTCGATGCCAAGAACATGAGTGTCAAGGTGGGCCTGGCCACCGTCGCCGGCGCCCTCGGCGGGATCGTGGGCGTGCCCGGGGACGTCGTCACTGTGCGGCTGCAAAACGACAGCAAGCTGCCGCCGGATCAGCAGCGAAAGTGAGTACTTGCAAACATGATCTTCAAAAGGATCACTTTTATAATATATGACGGTTTAATTAAAAGTGGAGTTCAATGTAGGAGTCAAGGAGCAGGCTCAATTATAGATTCGACTCATTTAGGTATTTGATACCTTCTATATATATTATATATTATATATACATATAGCTTCTGTCAGGTTCTTAGGTTAAATTTATTCGTTCAATTCAGTTCATCCAAAATATTATGGAAAATGTTTATTTTTTATCATTGATCAGCCGTCAGGACAATAATACTTTCTTACTACAACTATGTCTGTAAAAAATTCAAAAAATGTTAATTAAGCTCTATTGATAACTACTAGATCTAGTCAAAAATATATCGAATTTTTAAGAAATGTTTACTGAGAATGATCTTTTTGCCTTGAATTAACCATTTAAGAGAGTCTCTCCTGTCTTTCTCAAACTTTATCTACCTACTAAGAAATTAGGTTTTCTATCGTGTCAATGTGAAAGCTAACATTAAGTCAAGCTAACATGTCTTTTTCGATTCGACAAAATTACAGCTGATATCAGAAAACTAACTGCAGAAGACGAAAAATGCACTTTGCAGCACAAATCTGTGTTTAACAGCACTCTGTTATTCTTTCTCGATCAGATAAATTACCGGCGTCGAGAACACGGATATTCCTTTACGGCAAGTTTATTAGATCGTATCCTTTTTCGGTCGGATAGCTACCTGGGACTTTAACAGTGAGACTAGTTATAGTTAGAGTATATACATATGTAAATTTTAATTCGAGTTATATAATCTTACCTAATGTAATCCCTATTCAAACTTATTCAAATAAAACATTGTGACAAAATTCATTATGAAGTGACCCCGATCTAATCCGAAACCCATCTCGCAGCTACAAGCACGTTTTCGACGGTCTATACCGCATCTACAAGGAGGAGGGAATTCGAAGTCTCTTCCGCGGAGCAGTGCCCGCCGTCTCGAGATCCGTGTTCCTGACCATCGGCACCAATGCCGCCTATGACCAGGTGAAGCAAATGCTTAAGTTGGCCACCGGAGCGACGGATGGAGTCCCGCTGCACTTTGCCACGTCCACGATCGCCGGCTGCATAGCCACGCTGATGACGCAGCCAATTGACGTAATCAAGACGACGTACATGAACGCCAAGCCGGGCACGTTCTCCGGGATTGGCGAGACCATCCTGAGCATCGCTCAGCAGGGACCGCTGGCCTTTTACCGCGGCTTTGTTCCGGCCCTGATCCGTGTCAGTCCCAACACTATCATAACGTTCATACTCTACGAGCAGGCGCGGCAGCACTTTGGCTATCTGCCGCGGGATGCCAAGTGATCCTGGCCATGTGGGATCCATCCACCCCACACCCCTTTCAAGCCGATTCCAAATCCCTACCATTGGCATTTCCAACCACGTTGCTTTTATCCACTGGACCGGAAGTAATCCCTACCCAATGAGCTGCCACCGTGCTCGTTAGCGCTCGCTGGACCGCGGATTTCGGGCTGCGGACTGACCGCCGGTCAAGCCAGCGCTGGGGGTCAGCTATTGCCGCTTATGGTTTATGAAATTTGCATACCCACATGAGGTTTGAGCCACTAACTAAGCAAGCACGTGAGCGCCCGATCCGCGGCAGTTAGTTAAGCCGGCTGCACATTCGCCACCCGTAATTAGGGAGCGGGGTTAGCAAGGAGCTGGGGTCGCAACCCCGAGAGCACTGGACCCGGAGCCGCAGGAACCCGAACTTACCCGTTCTTGGGTGGAACAGGAAACCCGGCGCGGCGAGCCCAAGATCTGGTCAGCGCTCTGGAAACATAAGACCCTAGGGTAACTGTTTTATAGGTAAAGGTAGGTAAATACGTCATAATATTTTAGTTAGGGTGTTTTGTGGACAAAATACAAATAAAATGTTTAGAATGCAACATGTTTCCTTGGAAGCCATTTCATTAAACGAATGTTATAATAGGGTTTTAGTTTTACTAGAGTCCTTTGCTCTGGCAGCTGGAGAAGCGGTCGATTATACGGCTATAACCCTGTATCACTAGCTCCATTAATTAATACAATATAATGCTTATGATAGGCTTATCCCATTCTGCACATATTTTCTCAGTTTAATTCACAAACGTTTGAAATAAACGAACAATTTCTAAGTAGGAAAATCAAATGCCTTTCATTTTTCTTTTGACCCTTAGCTACCTCAGATACAAATTGTCATTTTTATGCCTCTTTTGAAGTGCCGTAAACCCAGAGAATACCTTGGAGATTAAACATTCCCAGATCCCAGAGGATTCATTTAATTTAATTTAATATATTTTCCAACTACTCTCGTTGACCCACTCCACAGAATCACTTGAAACCTATATTGCAACCGAGCAACCAAATCGTGGAATGTGGGAAAAGGCTGAGCCACCCCCGGAAAACCCGCGAGAAACAATCTTTTGCGCATTAATTTATTTTTGCCGGTTAAACACATATAAATGCTTCGCTGCCGGGAGTTACCACTATGTGAGAGACCCCTGAGCTTTGACTTCCCACGCGGCGTGCGACCCACCACCACCACCGCCCACAAGGCAGGGCCCGGAGAGGTACACAACTGCCTGGAGGGTGTTAGGGGTGGCTCTGAGCGGGATCGGCGTCAACACCATCGCCTTTGGCATAATACACACGTCAAAACTTCCAATTAGAGACAATCATTCGGATCTGGGACAGGGGAGGGCCTCTGATATCAAGGCGGGCGGGGTGGTTTTATCGCCGAGGCAGAGGCTACAAAAGCCATCGAGTCGTCCGAACTGGATTTCATTCCATGGATTACCAGCAGAGCAACAGGATCAGAGCAGAGCAGCACCCGGAGAACCTGCCGTGGGGAGGTTGCATGTCATTATAATTGTGCGGTGTCATCGACAGGGAAATGATTCCCTTTTTATTGCGGTTCGGGTCAATTAAGTGGAATACTTCGCGTCAACTCCGAGTTCTGAATGGTTTTCCGTGTTAAACATCATAAAAACGCTCGAGTAATATTTAATTTATGCACATCTGGGCCTCTGGAGCAGGAGCACATGTGGATGTAATGGGAATGGACTCACATTCGAGCGCATAAAGGATTTAACGTCCCGTTGCCTCTGCCCAGGAGTGGCGGGGTTAATCGAACACAGATATTGCATAAACAGAAGTCAATAAATCCATTCGATTTGAATGCAATCACTGAACTTGAAAATGCCTTTTTCTTCCTCACTCTCTCGCTCTCGCCTGCGCTCTGCGGCCTTAAAAATAGCCAGCATATCAGATCTAGCGCTCGCCCCATCTCTCACGCACACACGTCTCTCGCAGAGCACGGCGGAGAACGAGAGAAGTGTTATTTATTATTTTCGTAAGTGCCTCGCTCTGGCTTGTCATGTGAACTTTAATTTTGTTTTGATTATTTCTCTGCGGGGAACACCGACCGAAATCAATAATTGCCTTAGTTTGTTGCCCGAAGTTTTAAGCAGCGGCCAACCGGTCGCATCGGATGTGTGCAGTGCATCTGGCGGCTCTGAGACCTCCCGCTTGTGTGATGTAATATACGAGCTGAAAGGTGAAAGATACTGCGGAACGGCGACATGTGGACTAGGAAGCTGCTCATCGGATTTATCAGAATGCCGCCGCCGGCTCATATACCCAGGCGTAAGTGGTAAAATCAGTCACAGAAGCTATCATAGCCTAAAGCTATCTCCCTGCCATTCTTACTGATAGGAAGGTACGTTTACACAAAATATCAAAAGAATATCGAAAGTTTCACAAAAGGCAAACAATTTGCTGTTAATTAGATCTGGCCTACTTCGGCAAATACAAAATTCTCTAGCACATTTCAACAAAGAATCAATCTTGGCTTTAACCGCCAAAGGAAATTTGCAAGTAAAATGTCTGTCAAACATAATATGAATCTTTAGGATGTTCGATCAATTTAAAGAATCTTTTCTGGTAAATTAATCACCCTATTCATGACATTAATTTATTTGGTAACCATAAACCAAACTAGGAGTGATGACATGCATGATTAATCCACATTAAAATCTACTTGGATACTTAGGTATTTATTGGGAACACTAACAATAAACTACAAGATCAATGCCACGGGACCTGGTTGCCGATGGTGCCCTTCTTGTAGAACTTGGCCGTGGCCGAGGCGGTCGTGGCCAATGTCGGGGTGGGCGGGGCCGGCTCGTAGGTGGGTCCGCTGCCCTCCGCCTTCAGCACGGCGGCACAGCGCCATTGCTTGTTGTAGTTCATGCGCCACAGGCGAACGCAGCCGTCGTCGCCAGTGGAGATCAGCATGGTGGCCAGCATATTCCAGCAGACGCGCCACACGGGGCAGTTGTGTTCGCTGAACTTGACGGTCTGGATGTCCAGCTTCGAGTTACCAGTGGCGTCCCTAAAATACACAGAAGCCATTACACATAAGTTTATATTGGGAGCTTCTCTTGATCTTACGTTACACCACGCAGATTAACAATGTAGAGATCCTTGCTGGCCACGGCCAGCATGTGGAAGGTGCGACCGGCGTTAGGGGCGAAGGCCACATCAGTGACCGGATCGGTTATATCGTTCACAGTCTCGATTTTCACACACTTGCGGGCATTCTCACTGTAGGCAAACAAGAAAACCTTGCCTGTGGGCGTGGCCGCCTCATCGCTGCCGGCCTGAAAATAAATAACGCTCAATATTACTCAATAAAAGTCAATTTGAGATTCCTCACCGCCAGCAGCTGAGTGACCATGTAGGTAGAAGTGTTCCAGGAGAGGCAGCTCAGCGGAAGCTTGTTGGCAATCTCGTGCTGCACGGGCCATTGCGAGAGGTTCATGATGTCCGGCGCCTCGTAGATGCGGATGATGCCATCCGCAGAGGCGGTGGCCAGCAGCAGTCCGAGGTACTTTGGCGCGAACTCAACATCGGTGACGCTGGTGCGCGAGTCCACGAGCGTGGTGCGACGAACCCAGCGGCGTGTGGGGGCATTGGTCGACGACACCTTCTCGCCAATCACCTCCTCCCAAACGGAAGCGGTGCGGTCGAAGGAGCAGGTGGCCACCACCTGACCGAACTCCGGATGCGCCCAAGAGACTCTCCAAATGGAGCCAGAGTGGGCCTTCCAGCTGCTGGTCACGCTCCACTTGCCCTGCCCGTCCTCGTCCCAGATCTGCGGGCATAAAATCCGAATCACAAAAGTTGTTTACCACAAGAAACCCTCCGGCATCACCTTCACTGTCTGGTCGCTGGAGCAGGTGGCCATCCGTCTGCCGTAGTAATCGAACACCACATCATGTATCACGTCCTTGTGATCGGCGATTATCGGTTCCACGTCAAACATTCTCAAATCCTTCTTTATTTGCCTAAATGTTTATAAAATGCACGCGCCGAAATGCCGTTTCGCAAACTCAGTGTTGGCTAACGCACACAGAACAGCTGTTGAATGCCACTCTGAATTATTTGGTATTGTCCACCCCCGCTCAAAATATAGTATTTTTCCGGGGTTTTCATTCATAAGGTTTTCCGGAAAGAACAATTTTTCCCCCAGCGTATGGATGATTGTAAAAGGAAAAATATCTAACATGCGACCATCCTATGGTAAAACAAACTTTCCGGCTTCACTTTCCAATTATGAATACTGAACCAATAATTTTCTACTGAAATGATAATAGCAACACTACCCCCCATCCGTCCAGCACTCGCACCATACTTATCATACACCGCCAAAGCCGGAAAACCGAGAACAAACTGAAAACGGATTTCCCGCGCTCTGCAAGTGGGGCCAAGCGTGAATTCGAGTACATTTTAGTGTAAATTTGGTCAGGCGTTAAGGCTTTTTAAGTAACTAAAGAAACGGGCACACTGATGAGCCATTTCTAATTTCAACGTCTTGAAACACGAAAATAAACTATTTTGTATGGTAATTTACGACTGTCGCGGTAACTGAACATACGGTCGAACATACCTAGCATACCGTCTGGGGATCCGTAGAAACCCGCGAACCGGGGTATCAGAGCCCGAAAAGCAGTGACAGAGAGAGGAGAGAGTTTTGCACCCGGAAAAAGAACAGTTACACACAACAAAATTGCCAACAGAAAGAAACGTGCGAAGCGCAATACGATGGAGAAGAGTAAGTGCGGTAATCTAAGCGCCGAACGGCTAATTACAGCCGGATTGGCATGTATGCAAATGCGCGGGGTTATTCACCCCGCTAATCACGCTGCCTACAGCATAGACCCGTGTTTGTTTATCATTTAATTTGTTGGCTAAAGGGCGGAATCCCACATCAAAGTGCAATGGGCAGCATATTTTTTTCTATCTTCAATATGCTCGCCTTTCTTCCTCTCTCTCTCCCTCTCTCCGGCTCTCTCGCAATACCTCTCTCACTCGTTACTGACCTTGATTCCTATTGGATTTTATACATCGCGCGATGCCCGTGACGTATGTATGCGTGAGTGTGTGTGGGCGAGTAGAGCAGCAGCATATCTGCCAGTGTGTGCGTGTGAGTCAGCCGGCTTCAATTACCTAATAATGAATAAATTGATGATTGTGCATCGCCAGTGGAAACATGCACAGGAAGAAAAAGCCACTTGTGGATTAGGCTCGCAGCATCCATTAAACTATTTTAATTATTAAAATCATGTCTATTTGACAGGGAATCATTTTTAAGCGTTAAACTTTTATTTATTTCTTTTTTGAAGAATCCCGAAGATTGTTCCATATATTTGTTTATAAATATATTATTTTCATCCTCTGTGGAAATCCGGAAATCATGATTATTATTTAATTGTATGCCCCTCTATCTTATTTATTTTTGTACATGTAATACTCCTAAAGAGTTTGGTTCTTCATGGATAGAAATCCCAGAGATAAGTTATTTAATTCTGATTCCATTTTAATTTTTCATGAATTATAAAAATCAAATTAAATAAGTGAAGCAACTTTGCTTACATATTTTGTGCATAAATCCGTAAGATACTTTTATAGAACAACTTAGTTAAATATTGATTCCCTTTCGGATTTCAGATTACTAGATTCTTTCAGGCAGCAACATATTCTTAGTTCTTTTTATAGGACCACATGCTAAATAAGATTGTTTATTTCCGTGTAGAAATCCCAGAGATAAGCCCATCGAAATCAGGCGTCAAACACGCGACCGGCTCTGGGTTCTATTGTTATTATTTGGAACCGATATCAGTAGTCGAACTTTTTTGGCCACGCGCCAAACATGAATAACTTGTGCTAAATCGAGGACCGAAATACAAAAAGTTTCCGTGCGATAAGATGGCGGTGAAAGATTCGTAGGGAGGGGACAAGTCACCGATAAGTATTAATCATAATCGGTCACCAAGGCCAATGCCAAAATCGGAAGATTTTTCAGTCGGCTTCCAGCTATCTGAGATTAAAGCCGGGCGTCGCGTCGGGAATTTCTTTTATGACTTTTAAAAAACCTCTGCTGATGCCTCGGGATCGGCGGAGCCCGGTGGTGACTGGTGGAAAACTGAAATGGAATAAAAAAAATGAAAACAAATCAGCGGGATTCGCGTGTTTTGCTCGTGACAGTACGGACTGGATTCCGTTATTCATTATTCCATTTCAAGTGCATCGCTGCACTAATCAATTTCAGGCTTTTTCGCTGCCCATTTAACCCTAATCAGCTTCGCTTGCCACTTACGACAGCAAATTGAGAAATTATCATTGTTGTTGTTTGTGCCCAGAGTGCATTACCGTCAGAGGATGGATCAACTTTCAGATTAAAATTTAATCATTAAATTCAGGTGCCACAGCAACAACAATAACAACGGCAGCAGCGACCTTGACATTGAAAGCTCCCACAATGGCACAGATACAGTTAAGAGAGAGAGCCAAAGCGAGAGAGGAGGCAGCCAGAGAGTGAGATCGAGATCGGAGGAATGGGAGACATATGCAAGGCCGGTTGCCAACAGCTGATCGCCATCGATTTATCGGTGTTATCGCTACTGCAAGACCCGTTAACAATTAGCAACAAGAATGGGCCTTTTCACAGACAGTAAAACCTCGAGATAAGGAATGTTTGTAGGAAAATATATATTCATCATCAAAAAAATGACTATATTTGTTAGTATATTTCAAATAGAAATTTTATTTTGTATACATCCTTTCAGATAATGTTAATGAGAACATTATCTTGTAATTGGCCTTATTTTTTAGAAAACAAAATAAATAAAAATGTCACCATTCCACATTTGAAAGATAGATGAAGAAAAATATTCTTTATCAGTACTCATTGATGATCTACCCTAGTATACATTAACAATATAGATTAGTTCTCGATTCTGGAATCTGGATAATCAACAAGCTTCAAAACTATGGTTTTATAACGGAAGATTCTTATTAGATAAGTAATACCCAAACACTATGCATATTCCCATAATAACGTTTGCTTGATCTACATTTACTCAATATTCAAAATCTGCTTAATTAATGACAAAAATAAATCTCTTTTTTTATGTTACGCTTGATGTGACCGTGGCCCATTCATCAGTTGTACACACAAGCATTTCTTACGCTTTATGTCACCTTAACACCGAATGTTTTGAGATCGCCAGAGATTTCCCAGCTTAATTTTAGTTGTTCGTATTAGTGGGGTTCAATTGTACTTATATTCATTCTGTGCACTCGGCGGCTCCTGCAACAACAATTGGCTTGGCGACCCGCGAGACCCGCCGGCGATTAACATAAGAGCACAACAACCTGTACACGCACCACCGTACACACACAGAGGGCCCGGAGCCCTGGTCACAGCTATATGCATATGTATGGAGCTGTAGCTATAGTTGATATTGATAGTGACGACGGCGAAGTCGGCGCTCCGCCGGCGACGACGTCCAGGCATCGATAGTGCTTGCTGGCCGAGCATGGCCCAGTTGAGTTCCAAGCGTCGGTCAAAGCAGTAGCCATCAAGCAATCGTGCGGAACCAGTCTAGGAAGTTGAATCCGAGCTGATCCGACCTCGTCCACGAAAATAAGAAACTAGACACAGAGGCACACGCAGAGTGGTAAAGCGAGATCAAACCATAAACATATACCTTTGCTATAGGGCGTGGTGGTATTCGAGCCCCAGTAAAACCCAGTCAAGGCCCCGTGAAGTGTTCCCCCACAGATAATCGCGTAGTTACAGTAAACTTTCAGTACTTTCGGCTATTGAGTAATGCGAAGCAGATGCGAGTGGTGGTTCTTATCGTAAGATCGTAGAAAAACATACGACTCCAGTGGGTAATAGTGTTTATAGAGCGATTCCAGTCCACACACCGCCGCCCACCTGTTGGATTGTTGGATCGAATTTGATGCGAAATCCTAGATCGTGGCGGGATTTCCGTGTTAAGCGCCAGTCGCCAGGTGTTACATAACACTCGGAGATCGATTCCAGGGCTAAAACTCGCCCTTCCGTGCCGTCTGAAGCCCCCTCGCTGGCACACTTACATATCGTAATGCCAAATCATTGACCTCTTCTACTACTGGCGAAGCCAATTTGCATTTCCACATACCAGCTGGGGGTTTTTTCTGTCTTTTCTGTCCGCCTGTGTTTTTTCATTTTCCTTTCCCACTCGTCTGCGTTTTGTTTTAAATTTTAATGCGCTGCACATTGTACCCCCAATAACCGAAAATCATTTTCGTATTTCCAAGTATCATCGCTCTGCCAAAGGGTTTAGTTAGTCGGGGCCGATCGTTAGCCACAAGGCGGTGATCTTTGGCTTTTGACCCCGGTAACACTTTGGGCTTCTGTATTTTTGCATTGGTAGAAAAGTAGATTTACTGTATAGTACTTGTTCTATTTAAATCACAATTTAGGTTAATCGGGACTCTTAGTCTGATGAACTCGCACTGATTATATTATACTAACATAATTAATATGAAAACACCTTTGGTATATTCATTAACTCATTATTCCTCAATAATTTCGTATCGGTGATCGTTTTACTTTCAACAATCTGCCAAATTGAAAACTTCAGATAGCGTATCTCGATTTCTTCAATATTATTTTTCACCTATCTAGCCACATTGACCTGGCAACGATTTATTTTTGGGTTTCTCATGTTCGACTTCGGTTTCTTAATTGTATCTCTGGCCAACTAGTTTATGCATAGATTAGCATTTTTATTTTGTTTTGTTTCGCTGATTTGGCCCACAAATTCGTGGCAAGGTTTTTGAACTTGAAAAATGTCCAAAACGAAACGAAACCAACCGATGCTTGCCTTCGTAGAGTTGTGCTGGAACTTTCACTGCTCCGCCAAAACAGACAGTCACTAGTTGCATGTTTATCTAATCCGATTTGCATTCACCGATCTAAAGCAGCTTATTGGACATAGCCGATGTTGATCACACTATTAGGCACCACTCTGGCTGCTTTTCTCGCTTTCCTCTTGACTTTGATCTTTGGCCGCGGCCAGAAAAGACTCAAGCCCGTCGTCGCACCATCGCCAGCCACGACTTCGTCAGCCACAGCAGCAGCTAGCGACAGCGACAGCGGCCACAGCAATCGTAAGAATCCCACAACTTTGTTAAACCGCAGCACACACTCGAGACCCACTTGAAGGGCACACAAAAATCGCACACCTAGCTGATAACCCAATTATATTAGAGTACAGCTCGCACTTGAGATTAACCCGTGATTAACCTGTATATTATTGCCGATCTGTGATTGCAGACAGCTCCAGCGTGATTGCAGCTACAGCAACGACAACAACAGCCACTAAATCGAATCCCTCGGAAGCAGGAGCAGCCACATCCGCGCTCACAGCACCATCGGCGATAAAGGCGGGAGACAAGCGGTACAATAAGGTCGGCATCAAGAAGGTCAAGTTTTCCAGCGAGAGTCTCAAGTCCGAGGTGGAGGAGCTGTGCGAACAGCTGAAGGATAGCGCACTGACCGAGCTGAGTAACGACAACATCCGCATCACCTGCCACCAGAACAACAACAATATCATTTGCAACAAGAACAACAACAGCATCGATATAAACATAAGCAAGATGAGCGAGCCAAGTGACGCTACGTCGAATGAGACGGCAACCCAATCCGCGGAGGGCGAGCGGCCCAGCTTCCTGGTAATGTCAACACCTCTATCGCATCTCGTGTGCATTCTGTGATTCTCAACGCTCTATTTCATTCAACAGGTGGGCGATGAGATCGATGAGAAGGCGGCCGAGGCAGGTGAGGCCAACGACGAGTTCCCCCAGAAGATGCAGAGCGACATTCGGCAGAACGGCGATATTTCGGAGCGACGTAAGCGTTTGAGGTGAGCATCAGACACGAACTTCCTAAGATCTCTTCGGGAATTAAGCTAGAAATAGTATTATTTGTATCAGATCCATATTAGCAACAGGCGAAAGTACTATTTATCCAGGCTTTTCGCTAATGGAATGTTCTTCCAAACTATGTTCAAAAGACTAGGAATGCAACGCATTTATCTGAATTTTAGTTTATTATCTTTATATTAAATTTTAAAACCTTAAATACAATAACAATATATAAAGACTCAGCTTTGTCTCATTGGAACATAAATATAATGTTAATAATCATATTTAGCTCCTTTTGTCAGCAATATGACGATATAATTATATGCAATTGGTGCATTTAGAATAGATACATAGAGAACATAAGAACATACATACATAAATAGAATAAATCAATCCGATATCGATTGTTTTTTAATTAGTTGAGGGCTGAATTTTACTTCGTATTGATTATCTTTGTATTAAATTAGTTTATGTAGGTATGTTATATTACCAGGTTTATATTGTGTTCGTATTCATTACATGTAATATTTTCAAAAGTGTGAATATTAGTTTATGTAGGTATGTTATTTTATCAGGTTTATATTGTGTTCGATTTTAATTTATATAATTTTATCAAACGTCGGATAGTAGAAAAGATTTGTCTAGGATTAAAGAGATTTGTGTATTCCAAAACATTGTGTAGAGATTATCTATAAAGAAGCTTTAATTTAAAATCTAATTTACCCAGAAATCTAGTTTAAAGCTTCTATAATTTTATAACCTTTCCCTTGCTCAACCTTTTTTCTGCCAGTGTAGCGCGAGCAAAACAAAGAACAGGTGACTACGTCACAGGCAAACAACGCCGCCAAACAAATCGCGTGAGTTTACTGAAAAGAGACAGCGCAAAGCTCTGGGCCATGTGTGCGAGTGAGAGCCAGTCCCAGCTTTCCGAGAACTTTGGCGCTCTGCGCAAACACACAGAGAAGCCGAGAGAAGTGGAGAGTGGCGTCGTGCGGGGACGCCGCATTTTGTTCATTCATAACGTGTCAAAACTTGTTTCGCCAGCGACTCTTTCTCTCGCTCGCTCTGGCCGTCTCTCCGTTTCTCCGTACCATGCGGCGTATGAGCGATGGCGGCCAACACCAGTGTCGTTGGCCCGCTCCGAGGTTCAGTTCAGTTCCCAGGCAATCGTCAGCTCCGTCGGTCCGCATTCCGCATTCCGACATATTCCCAGAAGTTCGAAGCCAGAAGCCCCAGTCCCGCTGCCCAAATAAGTTTCTCGCGTGTGCGGACATCGTTCGACATTGATTTTTGTATTTTTTTCGGCCAGCGAGCGCGGTGAAAGTGGTGCAGTGTGGCACTCGAGTGTTGTGTGTGCGGCGGCCCGCTTGCTAGTCACACTTGCATAATTGCGAGGAGCCTCTCCCAGCCGATCCCCCACGACACTGACACAGTTATTACACGATCCGATACGACCCGCTACCATTCCCCACCTTGACTTTGCCCCTTGGATGCTATTGGCCCTCGTCGAGCTAATTAGAATGCTGAAGCGTCGCGCCAGCAAGCGTTTCGTACTTGTTGAGTCCGGTGAGGATAATGCCACGGCATCCGGATCGGGTTCGGGCTCAGGAACGGGGTCTTCATCGGATCCGGTGATTCCCCACTTTGTGGCCGTCGACTGCGGCCAGGATGAGGCCAATAACAACGACGAGATGAGTGCCAGCATCAGCAACCACAGCGCCAGCATCAACAACAGCAACCAGGTGCCGTCGCCAGCGCTGCTCAGTGTGCCCGGGCCTCCGGTGGGAACCTTAAAGTAAATCGCACGTAACGCCTGTATTTATCAGATACGAACGAGTATATGTTTAATGCATTACTAGAATTGCTGACCACTTGTAAACAAAGCAGCATTTTTTGCAAGAACTCTGAAGGAGAGATCCAAACCGGTTCTGTCAAATTTTCTTGCTCATTGCCCGCCCCTTGCTTAGCTCTCCACATGTCGCATCACGCCATTATGTACACTGGTCAGCAAAACTGTGGCTATCAGAGCTTATATTATGGGTCAGACACTATAAAGCCAAAATGAAATGTCTTTAAATTAAATGGTTTTTAAGTGCCCATCGTTAAAAATGGAATTTAGCCTAACTCTTCTAAAATTGCCTTAGATTAACTACTAGTTTAGCTTCTCCAACTAATAGATTTCATTGTTTTACTTAAGAATTTAGCAAAATCCTCACCCAAGATTAAAGAACACATTTTAATAATTCAAACCATGCTTAGTTATTCGATATGTTCTCAAACTTCTTCCACGTAGATATTAATTCCTTTTGATATTTTGCAGGCCGAGCATGTCGCGGGGCACTGGCCTGGGCCAGGATCGCCACCAGGACCGCGACTTCCACATCGCCACCACCGAGGAGTTTGTGAAGCGTTTCGGCGGCACCCGGGTGATCAATCGGGTCCTGATCGCCAACAACGGCATTGCGGCGGTCAAGTGCATGCGCTCTATCCGACGCTGGTCCTACGAGATGTTCAAGAACGAACGGGCCGTCCGCTTCGTAGTGATGGTCACTCCCGAGGACCTGAAGGCGAATGCCGAGTACATCAAGATGGCCGATCACTATGTGCCCGTGCCCGGCGGATCCAACAACAACAACTACGCCAACGTTGAGCTCATTGTGGATATTGCACTCCGCACTCAAGTGCAGGTGAGTCCGGAATCTGGGGGCCAGCCCGCCATACGAGAGGTGGTCAGTGGTGTCAGGCCGAGCTGTCTATTTAGTGTGCTTGACTCCACCTCCGCCCCGGCCGCATCGTACGATTCGTATTTACACGCCGTCAAAGTCAACCGATCGCAGCACCGCATACCAATAGAGAACCCCTATTTGTAGTCGTATGTGCTGGCGACCGGCGTTCTTTGGAGCCCGAAGATATGTGTGTGTCAGCCAACACTGGGCAGCAAAGAGTGTGAAAAGAGCTGGGGCATGGTTATTTATCTTTGTCGGAGTTACGTACAACGACTGGGCTCTGTCTGGCCTGCCTAATTTCCGAAATTGCATATCGTATAATATATATGGCTATCGCTCACTTATCTGCCTGTCCGATGTCCGTAAATATGTGCCGAGCACTGAACTTGTTTAATTTAAATGTACTTTATGGAGGTCCTTACTTGTGCAATTAGTGCTTGGACGTGTCGATTGGCACAAAGTGAATAGGTAGCAGCCCCAAAGCTACAAATTTGTTAGAAATATAAAATGTACTTTGTAGGATTCCGTAATTGGCCGTTAATTTAGTCAACTTTTTTTTAATGAGGCAACAAATACTTCTCCTGTTAGAATCTATAATATTCCTATAACTAAGTCCATTTTAAATGCCTTTAAGGCACCTTGAGTACAGTTTACTTCATATTCTATTTAATATAAACCAAAATACTACAGATATAACTGCCAAGGGCCTCTTCAAGTATCAATCTATGAAAGGTAACCTTTAGAAATCTGGGCATTGTTTTCAATAAAAACCATATACCTGTAATCTATCTCCTAATCAAACCGAGTGGCTCCTCCTCCTCGCTTTCTACCTTCCAATAACTACCTGAACTAAGTACACGTAGCTCGGAATTAAAACACTTACATCGAATTGGAAATTCACTCTTCAGTGTTTACTTTCCATCATACGTAGAGAAGGGCACTTGAGGTTAATTAGCAAGCGCGGAGACTCATACACCTTGTTGCCTAGTGTGAATTATCTATTTTGTTTTGCTATCCGCAATGACGTCACGATTGATTTTTACCAAGCCATAAGGCTCCATAATTGTTGCCTCTCCCCCTCCGCTCCCACACCAACTCCCACTCCCACTGCAGTGTCCTTGGGGCTCTATTATTGAATCAACATAAACTGATTGTGAACCGATTTCCGATTGCAGGCCGTCTGGGCTGGATGGGGCCATGCCTCCGAGAACCCGAAGCTGCCGGAGCTGCTGAACAAGGAGGGCTTGGTGTTTCTGGGCCCGCCGGAGCGCGCCATGTGGGCGCTCGGCGACAAGGTGGCTTCCTCAATTGTGGCCCAAACGGCCGATATACCCACGCTGCCCTGGTCCGGATCGGAGCTGAAGGCCCAGTACAGTGGCAAGAAGATCAAGATATCCAGCGAGCTGTTCGCCCGCGGCTGTGTGACCAATGTGGAGCAGGGCCTAGCCGCCGTTGCCAAGATCGGTGAGTGGAACCTAGTTTGTTTCAGGAAATTCATTGTTTATGAAGTGGTATTAATGATTCCGTCTTATCTCAGGCTTTCCCGTGATGATCAAGGCCTCCGAAGGCGGTGGCGGCAAGGGCATTCGTCGAGTGGACACCGCGGAGGAGTTCCCCGCCCTGTTCCGACAAGTCCAAGCCGAGGTGCCCGGCTCACCCATCTTTGTGATGAAGCTGGCCAGGGGAGCCCGGCACTTAGAGGTGCAATTGCTGGCGGATCAGTATGGTAATGCCATCAGCTTGTTCGGTCGCGACTGCTCCATTCAGCGTCGTCACCAAAAGATCATTGAGGAAGCCCCAGCCATCGTGGCCCAGCCGGAGGTGTTCGAGGACATGGAGAAGGCTGCGGTGCGACTAGCCAAGATGGTGGGCTACGTGAGCGCCGGCACGGTGGAGTACCTGTACGATCCCGAGGGTCGCTACTTCTTCCTGGAGCTGAACCCGCGTCTGCAGGTGGAGCATCCTTGCACGGAGATGGTGGCCGACGTGAATCTGCCCGCCTGCCAGCTGCAGATTGGAATGGGCATCCCCCTGTACCGGCTCAAGGATATCCGCCTGCTCTACGGCGAGTCTCCATGGGGCTCCTCCGTCATCGACTTTGAGAATCCGCCGAACAAACCCCGCCCCTCCGGGCATGTGATCGCCGCTCGTATCACCTCCGAGAACCCCGACGAGGGCTTCAAGCCCAGCTCTGGCACCGTGCAGGAGTTGAACTTCCGGTCCAGCAAGAACGTCTGGGGTTACTTCAGTGTGGCTGCCAGCGGCGGATTGCACGAGTTCGCGGACTCGCAGTTCGGTCATTGCTTCTCCTGGGGCGAGAATCGTCAGCAGGCACGCGAGAACCTGGTGATTGCCCTGAAGGAGCTGTCCATTCGTGGCGACTTCCGTACCACGGTCGAGTACCTGATCACGCTGCTGGAGACGAATCGGTTTTTGGACAACAGCATCGACACCGCCTGGTTGGACGCGTTGATTGCCGAGCGCGTGCAGTCCGAGAAGCCGGACATCCTGTTGGGTGTGATGTGCGGATCGCTGCATATCGCCGATCGGCAGATCACCGAGAGCTTCTCGAGCTTCCAGACCTCGCTGGAGAAGGGCCAGATCCAGGCGGCCAACACGCTGACGAACGTGGTGGACGTGGAGCTGATCAACGATGGCATTCGGTACAAGGTGCAGGCGGCCAAGAGCGGCGCCAACTCGTACTTCCTCCTGATGAACAGCTCGTTCAAGGAGATCGAGGTGCACCGCCTCTCGGACGGCGGCCTGCTGATCTCCCTAGAGGGCGCCTCCTACACCACGTACATGAAGGAGGAGGTGGACCGCTACCGCATCGTCATCGGCAACCAGACCTGTGTTTTCGAGAAGGAGAACGATCCATCGCTGCTGCGCAGTCCCTCCGCGGGCAAGCTCATCAATCTGATTGTGGAGGATGGCGCCCATGTTGGCAAGGGCCAGGCCTACGCCGAGATCGAGGTAATGAAGATGGTGATGACCCTGACTTCGCAGGAGGCGGGCACAGTGACGTTCGTGCGCCGGCCAGGAGCCGTTCTGGATGCTGGATCCCTGCTGGGCCATTTGGAGCTGGATGATCCCTCGCTGGTGACCAAGGCGCAGCCCTGCAAGGGTCAGTTCCCGCAGCCGGAGAATGCGCCGCTCCCCGAGAAGCTAAACCGCGTGCACAACACCTACAAGAGCATACTGGAGAACACCCTGGCTGGTTATTGCCTTCCGGAGCCTTTCAATGCCCAGCGACTGAGGGACATCATCGAGCGATTCATGCAGAGTCTGCGGGATCCCTCGCTGCCGCTGCTTGAGCTCCAAGAAGTAATCGCCTCCATCTCGGGACGCATCCCCATCTCCGTGGAGAAGAAGATCCGCAAGCTGATGACTCTCTACGAGCGGAACATAACCAGTGTTCTGGCCCAGTTCCCGTCCCAGCAGATCGCCAGCGTGATCGACAGCCATGCCGCCACGCTGCAGAAGCGCTCGGACAGGGACGTCTTCTTCCTCACCACCCAGAGCATTGTGCAGCTTGTCCAGCGGTACCGCAACGGCATCCGCGGCAGGATGAAGGCCGCCGTGCACGAGCTGCTGCGCCAGTACTACGACGTGGAGTCGCAGTTCCAGCACGGTCACTACGACAAGTGTGTGGGATTGGTGCGGGAGCACAACAAGGACGACATGCAGACGGTGGTCAACACCATATTCTCGCACTCGCAGGTGGCCAAGAAGAACCTGCTGGTCACGCTGCTCATCGACCACTTGTGGGCCAACGAGCCGGGACTGACGGACGAGCTGGCCAACACCCTGAGTGAGCTGACCTCCCTGAACCGAGCCGAGCACTCGAGGGTGGCCTTGCGCTCCCGCCAGGTGCTGATCGCGGCCCACCAGCCAGCCTACGAGCTGCGACACAACCAAATGGAGTCGATCTTCTTGTCGGCCGTGGACATGTACGGCCATGACTTCCATCCGGAGAACCTGCAGCGCCTGATCCTGTCGGAGACCTCGATCTTCGACATCCTGCACGACTTCTTCTACCACTCCAATCGGGCTGTGTGCAATGCTGCTCTGGAGGTGTACGTGAGGAGAGCTTACACCTCCTACGAGCTGACCTGCCTGCAGCATCTGGAGCTCTCCGGCGGCCTTCCGCTGGTACACTTCCAGTTCCTCCTGCCCACCGCCCATCCCAACAGGTTGTTCTCGCGCATGTCCTCACCGGAGGGCCTGGATCATGCGACAGCCGAGACCCTAGGCAGCTCGTTCGTGCGCACCGGCGCAATAGCCGCCTTTGACTCCTTCGAGCACTTCGAGATGTACTCGGACGAGATCCTGGACCTGCTCGAGGACTTTGTGTCGCCAGCCATGGTTAATGCCAAGGTTCTGGAGGCCGTTGAGGCGGCGGACTCTATCTCGGACAGCCGACACAGCACCTCGATCAATGTGTCGCTGTCGGATCCCGTGACCCGAGCCAATGCAGCTGAGGAAGCCAAGTCCACGGAACCAATTCACATCGTGAGCGTGGCTGTGAGGGAAACAGGCGAGATGGATGACCTGCAGATGGCGCAGATCTTTGGCAACTACTGCCAGGAGCACAACGAGGAGCTCTTCCAGCGCCGCATCCGTAGGATTACATTCGCGGCCCTGAAGAAGCGCCAGTTCCCCAAGTTCTTCACATATCGTGCCAGGGACAAGTTCACGGAGGATCGTATCTACCGGCATCTGGAGCCGGCATCTGCCTTCCATCTAGAACTAAACCGCATGAAGACGTACGATCTGGAGGCTCTGCCCACGGCCAACCAGAAGATGCACCTATATCTCGGCAAGGCCAAGGTGTCGAAGGGCCAGGAGGTTACGGATTACCGCTTCTTCATTCGCTCGATCATCCGGCACTCGGATTTGATCACCAAGGAGGCTTCGTTCGAGTATCTGCAGAACGAGGGCGAGCGAGTGCTGCTGGAGGCCATGGACGAGCTGGAGGTGGCCTTCTCGCATCCGCACGCCAAGCGCACGGACTGCAACCACATCTTCCTGAACTTTGTCCCCACCGTCATCATGGACCCGGCCAAGATCGAGGAGTCCGTGACCAAGATGATCATGCGATACGGTCCACGTCTGTGGAAGCTGCGCGTCCTGCAGGCGGAGCTGAAGATGGTCATCCGCCAGTCGCCGCAGTCGCCTACCCAGGCGGTGCGTCTGTGCATTGCCAACGACTCGGGCTACTTCCTGGACATCTCCATGTACACGGAGCAGACGGAGCCGGAGACTGGAATCGTAAGTTGCCATTATCCTTGACTCTACCCTGCAATAGAACCATCTTATTAATTACTACTCTTCCCTGCTGCAGATCAAGTTCAAGGCGTACGGAGAGAAGCAGGGATCCCTGCATGGCCACCCCATCTCGACGCCCTACATGACCAAAGACTTCCTGCAGCAGAAGCGCTTCCAAGCGCAGTCCAATGGCACCACCTATGTGTACGATGTGCCCGACATGTTCCGCCAGATGACCGAGCGCCACTGGAAGGAGTTCTCCAAGGCGCGACCCTCAGTGGATATCCGCATCCCAGACAAGATTCTGATTGAGTGCAAGGAGCTGGTTCTCGAGGGCGACAGTCTGGTGGAGATGCAGCGCCTGCCGGGAGAGAACAATGTGGGTTTAGCCTTTAGTAGGTCCTGTAAACGGGATTTTCATTCGATTTCTCATTATATTGCAGTGCGGCATGGTGGCTTGGCGCATTGTTCTGGCCACGCCCGAGTATCCGAATGGCCGCGAGATCATTGTGATAGCCAATGACCTGACCTACCTGATCGGTTCCTTCGGAATCAAGGAGGACGTGCTCTTCGCCAAGGCCTCCCAGTTGGCCCGAGAACGCAAAGTGCCTAGGGTAGGTAGTTTTGTGGGGCTCCTACCTTCGCTTACTAATGCCTAATTCTCCTGCAGATTTACATCTCCGTGAACAGTGGAGCTCGCATCGGCCTCGCTGAGGAGGTGAAGGCGATGTTCAAGATCGCATGGGAGGATCCCGAGGAGCCAGATAAGGGCTTCAAGTACCTCTATCTGACCACCGAGGACTACGCCCAGGTGGCCAGCCTCAACTCGGTGCGTGCAATTCTGATCGAGGACGAGGGAGAACAGCGCTACAAGATCACCGATATCATTGGCAAGGATGACGGTCTCGGCGTGGAGAACTTGCGGTACGCTGGTCTGATCGCCGGCGAGACGTCGCAGGCTTACGAGGAGATCGTCACCATTGCCATGGTGACTTGCCGCACCATCGGAATTGGATCGTATGTGGTGCGTCTGGGCCAGCGCGTCATCCAGATCGACAACTCACACATTATACTCACGGGATATGCTGCGCTGAACAAGGTAAGCTATTATAATCAGAATCAAAATGCGATCAAGCGAATAGCTCTGTATAAGTTGTTCTGTTCTGTCCGCTCTGGTAAAATGTTAAGAGCGGTGCATATTATATATAAATGTGAAGCTTATTTATATATTTAAGTGGCGTTAAGTCTTAAGATGAGTATCTAATGTGGACTTGACCTATTTTCAGCTGCTTGGACGCAAGGTGTACGCCTCGAATAACCAATTGGGTGGCACCCAGATCATGTTCAACAACGGAGTCACCCACAAGACCGAGGCCATCGATCTGGACGGTGTCTACACCATCCTCGACTGGCTCTCGTACATCCCCGCCCACATCGGTTGCGACCTGCCCATTGTGCTGCCCAGCGATCGGATCGATCGACCAGTGGACTTCATGCCCACCAAGTCGCCGTACGATCCTCGCTGGATGCTCGGCGGTCGCGTTAATCCCTCGAATGCCAACGATTGGGAGAATGGCTTCTTTGACCGGGACTCCTGGAGCGAAATCATGGCGCCGTGGGCCAAGACAGTGGTCACCGGACGCGCCCGCCTCGGCGGTGTGCCCGTTGGCGTGATCGCTGTGGAGACGCGCACGGTGGAGGTGGAGATGCCCGCTGATCCTGCTAATCTCGACTCGGAGGCCAAGACGCTGCAGCAGGCGGGTCAGGTGTGGTATCCGGACTCCTCCTACAAAACGGCGCAGGCCATTAAGGACTTTGGACGGGAAGAGCTGCCGCTGATCGTGTTCGCCAACTGGCGTGGCTTCTCCGGCGGCATGAAGGACATGTACGAGCAGATCGTCAAGTTCGGTGCCTACATCGTCGACGGCCTGCGGGAGTACAAGAAGCCGGTGCTTATCTACCTGCCGCCCAACGCGGAGCTGAGAGGTGGTGCCTGGGCAGTGCTCGATTCGCTGATCAACCCGCGCTACATGGAGACTTATGCCGATCCAGAGGCACGAGGCGGAGTGCTCGAGCCGGAGGGCATTGTGGAGATTAAGTACAAAGAAAAGGACCTGGTCAAGACGATACATCGCCTGGATGCCACCACCATTGCGGTGAGTTGTAACAGAACTACTCTAAATCCGAATAGGTTTCTCAATTGGCTTTCTCTTGCATATAACAGCTTAAGAAGGAGTTCGATGACGCAGTGGCATCTGGCGACAAAGTCAAGTCTGCCCAGATGGATGAGAAGATCAAGGCGCGCCTCGCCGTGCTGATGCACGTCTATCACACGGTGGCCGTTCACTTTGCCGACCTGCACGACACTCCGGAACGGATGCTGGAGAAGGAGTGTATCAGCGAGATTGTGCCCTGGCGCGACTCTCGCCGCTGGCTCTACTGGCGCCTGCGACGCCTGCTGCTGGAGGATGCGTACATCAAGAAGATTTTGCGCGCTCAGGACAATCTGTCCGTTGGCCAGGCCAAGCAGATGCTGAGACGCTGGCTGGTGGAGGAGAAGGGAGCCACAGAGGTACGATTCTCGATTTCCATTCACATTCTACGTACAGCTCATAATGGATTGATCTTTTTATTCTCAGTCTTATGTATGGGACAAAAATGAGGAAATGGTGTCTTGGTATGAGGAGCAGAGCAACGCCGAATCCATTGTTTCCCGCAACGTGAATTCCGTGAAACGGGACGCCATTATATCGACCATTTCGAAAATGCTCGAGGTAAGTGTGAGCACAATCTTGAATCTCTTTAGTGAATTACACCAAAATTGACGCATCTTATGTGATCTCTACAGGACTGCCCCGACGTAGCGCTGGACGCTGTGGTGGGTCTCTGCCAAGGTCTGACGCCCGTTAACCGGGGCGTGGTCGTACGCACACTGGCGCAGATGCAGCTGAACGAGGAGACCTCCTCTTCCAGTAATAACCAAGGATGATTCTACGCTAGGTTTTAAGTTCTTTAAGGCCCACCCCCATTTGACCCACTTCCCTCTTAGCCCGCCCACCACATTTCTCAAACCCGTTGCAAGATGTGCATTTTGTTTAGTTGAATTTGTTTAAACGTAATTAGCCTAAATCTAGTTATGTATGATGATTGGAGTTGTGTAGGAATGTAGGAATGTAGGCATGTAGGAACGTAGGAATGGGTTGATCTTTAGTTGCCTCAGTGGCCCCTGATAAACTATGTAGTTTTATCGTGTACATATTTGAGTATGTATGTATCCGTTGAATGCTAAAATCATTCCATTAGTTGTCTAAGAACAAACGTCCTTTGTACACACAGAGCTTTTTGAATTATACGAGTTAATGAAAAAATACAAACATATATGATGGTACAATACATTTTTCCAAAAAAACCTTGACTGCCGAGTTGTGTTCTCCTTCCTGTACATTCTTTTGGTTTCACAGGATCATGTACATGTTTTCATATCCAGGTAATGTATGCGCTTCTATTTACTGTTCTCTCATGACGATGATATGGTTTGTACAACACAATGAAAAAATTCCTGCCTCGTACGAAGGGAGAAAATTTAAAATGCAAGCAGAAAAAACATTACTGGTCATTCGGAACGGACGCAATGAGGCATCAGAGTACCTGCTCTTCCAGCTCTGAACCAAACCAGAGCGCTTCACTTTGCCTACCAGCTGGAATCTTAGGAAGCCTTATAATTGCAGAAATCCTTGAGATTTCTCACCGATTCTAAATGGCACTGAAGGCGGCGTAGCTACTACCGGGTATAAAAAGTCCTTTGTATTAAAAATATACAACTATATGTGATGGTACCATACATTTTTCCCAAATAACCGCTCGATGGCAAGTTGTGTTCTTCTTCTTGTGTACTCTTTTGGTTCCACAGGATCGATAATGTACATAATTTCATTTATTTTTATATAAATTAAAAATGAAATCTAACACAGACGCGGCGCGGCGGTCAATATCCGATTTGCTGCGCTTCTATTTGCTGTTTTTCTCATGACGATGAAGGTGATTGGAGTGAGACAGAGGGGGAGCTAGGGTTCAGCCGGGTTCAGTTCAGGTTATCTAGCCAATCGGGCTCGGCGACACTTATCTTCTCGATTATGGAATTCACTTGATAGCATAACGACTGTATCTGTCTGTCCCACTGCGGCAGTAGTTCGCGGTTCTCGAAGTGCACGATACCCGAGATCTGGTCGATGTGTCCATTCATGCGGCCCTCGGTAATCATCTGGGAGGCGATCTTCTCCGCCTTCACCGCGGGTATGTCCAGCAGAGCGCCCAGCTCTTCGAAGGTGATGTTGTTGTACAGCTTGCTAGCGGACAGCAGGTTGTGCTCAAAGACCGCCCGGTCCAGGATCGACGAGCCGTCGGGCGTGGCTGCCTTCTGGTGGTCCTGCAGCAGGGCCTCGAACTCCTGCAGCTCAGAGCGTCGAATGATGCGCTCCAAGTACATCTTCTCGAGGATCCCGTAGGCCGGCAAATGCTGACAGCGCTCGTCCTTAAAGAGAGTGGCCAGCATGCGGGAACGCTGCTGGCCGGCAGAGGCGAGGACTGTGCAGATGAGCGCCTTCTTCAGCGCCGTCATCCGCTCGCCCTGGTCCACGATCTTACGGTAGGAGAGCTCGTTGTAACGCTGGGCGGCCTCAATAAACTTGCGCCGATAATCGAGTACACGGGCGTAGCAGACTTTGTAGAGAACCTACACAGGGGTACACGTTATTCAGACTTTAGTTGAATAACAGAGAGATGATACTTACTTGGAGCTCCTCGGAGTTGGTCTCGGCCTGCAACAGCGAGGCGCGGTTGATGAACAGCTCGGCCTGAACGGAGTCGTTGTCCTCTAGGTAGAGACGGGCTATCTTCAGGTAGGTGCCCAGCTTGCACTCCACGGAATACTGCTTTTGGCCCGTCTCCAGGGGAATGCCAACCAGCACCGTAGCTGCCTCGCGCCACTGTTGATTACGCTCGTAGATGTTGGCCAGGTGGAACCGGATGCCTGCCACCTGCTCCTCGAACGAGATCACGCGCGGATGAACCTTCTCCAGGGTGAAGTGGGAGAGCTGCTTGGAGAGGTCGTCGGGCAATTTGCTCAGTTCAACGCCCACATCGTTGAGGATCTGGCGCGATATCACCAGGCTGACGTGCTCGTTCACAATGGCCTCCACGAACAGCCGCAGGCCGTCTATCAGCTCCTGGCCGGTGTTCGCGAGCACCGTCTTCAGCAGCTGGCGGTACTTATCCGCCTGGTCCTTGTGCGTGCCGGGGAAGTTGTTCAGGCCCATCAGCTGGTTGCGCAGGATCGCCGTCGAGATGCCCATGTTGGATTTGAACAGTTTTCCGACGAGTTCAATGTATTCCCAATTTATTTCGCACTAGCTTAGAACAACAACGCAAGCTCATCCCCGTTATCGATAACTCGCGAATCGGACCGAGGCAGTGCTGTCGATATAGCGTTTTTAATGCTTAGTCTGGAGGTGTAAACAAATATCGAGTTGTATTTTGTCAGTATTCCAGGAAATAAGACCAAAAGCAATCTAAATGTGTTCATTTATTAATATAATAATTCTAGTTTATACATTTTTATAGCTACTCTTTAAGCGCCCATTAGGAATGCCAGCACTAGTCCAGTGTTGATTAAGGCTGAACGTACAAGTATGAAAAACTCGGATCTATTCAACACTGCTTTAACGATTATAAGTAAACAGTGAAAAAATATTTCTGTGCGGGTCCAATTGGTCTTGAAAAAACAAAAGTACACAGCGAACAAGACAATCTTTGAGTGTAAAATTATCAGTGCTAAAGCGAGGAACTCGAAATATCTTTAAACGAAACCGTGCCATTCCGTTCCGCGCGTCCTAAAGGGTGGGGACAAAGTGAGACCCACACGTATGTACATACATTTATCGGAGAGCCCCGTGAAGTGAAAATGTATCCAAAGGAACCCAATGGCCATATTTGCGAGCAGATATGAACGGAAATTGCCAATTGATGACACCCAAGCGCTGAGCTGCGAGATAACCGCAGTCGAGGAGGTCGACGGACATACGGTAGGTAGTGGCCCATGGCCAAGGCGTAGAGAGGGGAGGAGCTGCTGCTGCTACTGCTGACCCTAGCGAAAAATCAATAATTGTTGATGATGATTTCATGCATTCGGTGTCTGTATGTATATTTGCTTGCGTGTGCCTGCTGCAGGAATACCTGCTGCGCGTGTGGAGGGGCACCAGCAGGGAGAACTCGTGGAACGTTCTGCGCCGCTACAATGACTTCGACCGGCTGGACAAGTGTCTCCGCGTCTCCGGCATCGAGCTGCCGCTGCCTCGCAAGCGCATCTTCGGTAACATGCGCCCGGACTTCGTAGCTGAACGGAAGCAAGCCCTGCAAGTGTACATAAACGCCGTACTAATGAATCCCATACTGGCCTCATCGCTGCCAGCCAAGCGCTTCGTCGATCCCGAGAATTACTCGCAGTCCTTTTACGGTGCGTTAACTTTTACAGTATATCGAGCATTTACTTTACTCTTTACTTTCTGCAATCCTCCTCCACAGACCATGCCGTGCAGAACGCCATGCTCTGCCTCCGATCAGATGCGGGCTGGGCCCTGGGCGGAACTATGGGCGCCATAGGCTGGCGCGTCAGGAAGCACTACTTCAAGGTGACGCCCAAGCCTCCGGAGAAGAGCAGCAGCCACAAGCAGCTGGTCAAGAGCGGCTCCCAGACGCACCAGAGCAAGCATTTCGCCTCCGGCAGCAGCAGCAATGGCAGCGGTCACTCCATCGACGCCGGCACTCTGGATCCAGGTGCTGAGGTGGTGGCCGGGTGGTGTGAATACGGGCCGGACAAGTTTGTCGATGAGAAGGAAATGAGCGGGATTCTGAAGAGCCTGATGGGTCTGCAGCATCCGCACATCGAGCCTGTCATCTTTGCCGGCCACACAGAGAGCGGTTGCCTTGTAATCAGGAAGTCAGTATTATTGTTAACAGCAAACTTTCCCAAAGTGTAACTAAATTGTTTATCGATCCAAAGATTCCACAAGCACGGCACCTTGAAGGACGTGCTGTGCATGGCCACGCCAAAGAATACCTTCATCAGCAAGTACGGCAATCCGAAGGGACGCACCGCTCTCTCCATGAAACAGGTGGCCACATATGGCAAGCAGATCCTAGAGGCTCTCATATTTATGCATTCCAAGGGGTACGCCTACGGTAAGCTGCTAACTCACAGTCTTCTAAATCGCCTGAATTGAATACCGGGTGCTCATTTACAGGTCACCTTCATGCCGGCAACATAGTCATAGTGGACGATTGTGTGAAGCTGTTGGACATCGAGAACTATCTTGTGGGCGCCCCGGCATTCTATAGGCCATATTATGTGCAGCACAGTAAGATCCATTCCATGGAGACGGTCGATGTCTATTGCTTTGGCCATGTCCTGTTCGAAATGGCCATGGGCTATCCGCTGCAGGAATCTGTTGTGCGTCAGATTTCAGAATGTCCAGAGGCCTTGAGTAAGATCTCAAACTTCATTTGTCTTAAGCAAACTCTGAACCTTTTTACCTTTGTAGAATGCCTGCTGGAGAGCATTCTGTCCAAGGAGGCTTGTAAGGCCTTTCTTCCCACGCTGGAGCAACTGCTGGGTCACAGATTCTTTGCGCAATACGCTTCAACTGAGGGCGCTGGCGCCGCCAACGCGGAAAAGCCGTACTTTAAGCTGGCTCTAAACGCCAAGGAGGTGCTGAAGCAGGCGGCCATCAAATGCGAGAATCGGCTGCGGGACGAGCAGAAGTCTGTGAAGAACCAGAAGCGCATCGTGCGGGTCCAGGAGCTGATGAGCTCCGAGGAGGAGAAGCGCAAGTCCAAGCAGAAAGCAGTTAGTTGCCCAACCCCCAACCCCCAATCTCACGTAGCTCCCTTCCTCCTTTGACACAGCAACTTAACGAACACTTTTTGGTTTCTCTTTTTTCGTTTATTTGTATCGATGCTTACGTCTAGAAACTAGAGCACAAACAGTCGAAGCTAAAGCAGCAAGTATCACTCCAAACGAACAATGGACGCTTGTCGCTTGTGGCTGCGACTGCAACAGCAACAGCAGCTTCCTCCAGCACGATCGTGGGCGGTGGGTTAAGTGCGGCAGACTCCTTCAACCGCTCCGACAGCACTCCCGAGGAGCCCACACTGGCCGGCCTCAAATGTAGTTATCTATCAGCCGTTCACAGCTTCAAATCAGTAGTTTGTTAGCTTGATAGCCCCGAACTCACCCGACTCACTCCCGTTTCCGTCTCTGCCTTTCAGCCCCACCGCTTACTCCGGCGCCGCACTTGGGCGGCGTTTACCAGCCGGACTTGCCGCCGTTGGCGAGCGGCGCACCCGTGGAGCGGCAATCTTCCACACCGAACATGCTGGCGGAGGACACGGAGGCCGGGGATGGCGAGGGAGAGGGCGACGAGTTGACCCGCTCCGCCTTGCTGGAGTCCATCTGCAAGTTTAACCGCGGATCGCTGCGCAAAGTGCGCTCCAACGACTAGGCGCAGTGCTAAGAGATTTATAAACGTTAAAAACTTTTCGGACCAAATGTGGCGTTATGAAATAACACGGTGCCATCAGAAAAACCAACTCGAAACTAATCGAATTCCAAAAGCTACATTTTTAGAGGCATATTGAGACACAACCACAAAGAAGGCAGGGGTAGTAGCAGATCGAAGACACCGCTGAGCATAGAGCATAGCGCATATATTCCAAACAAAAACCAATCCAGCAATTACTAAATAATGTACTAACGAAACCCACTGATTATTATTATTGCATCTTATACGTGTCCACAATATACATACATTACATACGATTTATCGGCTACAAACGGAATGTGTCTATTTATGTATATGTACAAGCTACAGGCAACACACCTTTGCGAACAGACTCCGGGTCGCAACTAAAGCTTTACCTATGTGTCCACTAACACGACTGAAACTAACTTTGGTACGAATATCTAAAAAGAAACAAAAGAGGGAAACTCGATCTAAGCAACAAAAACGAAACGACAGACAGAGAACTTAGTACTTTCCCATATTTACATACATAAGTCTGCACCAAAATTTGCACGAGAAGGAGAAGTAGAAGAAGCTATTCTTTTATAATAATATCGTACATGGATGTTAGATGTCTAAGAAATTGTTCCTCGGTGTTGTGCTATCCTCCACCAGCGCGAGTTTTTTATCGCCAATCTTAGTAGTTGTGTACTGCAGGTTTTGTAACACTGAGTTTTTGAGTTTTTACATAATATTTACTTGTATTTCGAAGAGCCACGAATGTTTTTAAAACACTCAAACACTGTTCGTTAAAGTGTAGACATACTCGGGAGTCCTGGACTCAAAATAACTAGTTCAAGCAACAAAGCAACAGAGACAAAGAAAACAAGGAGGGAAATGTGGCCAAGAAATCGCACTGTTATATTGTTTTCCTTTTTATAGGCAATTTATTAGGTGTGTGTATTTAATCAGAATCCGAATTACGTATGTATCGAGGTATATTTATATTTGAATATGTGTATATATATGTAATTGATGTTTTGTAGCCACCAATGAGCACCCACAAATAACGTAAATACCGTGTGTTTTATCGTCTACTGACTGTCTGTATATGTTTGGATATACTTTAAGCGGAACAGATCCGCAATGCGAAACATATTCCCCACAACCACAAACACATATTGCAAACCAAATAAAGTGTAAACTAATTGCCGTTGTAAATCTGCTTTTGATTTAATGTCAATCCCTGGGGGCTCTCTTTCAGTGAGTAATAGCTAAACTATTCTGTTTGAAGCCAGTTCCGATGGAAGCCACGTTCTGAAAATAATTATACATAGCTAAAACTCTGTGATCATGGCTGACTCGCCGGAGGAGCGCAGGAGCAAGGAGATTGCGCCCCCGCCACCTGCCAAGGAGGCGGAAACTGGCAAGGGTAAGAAGGAGAAGAAGGACAAGACGGCCGAGGGAAAGGATAAGGCGGCCAAGGGCGAGGTAAGTTCCGCGGCTGACAAGTGGCGCATAATTTGGCCAAGTATTGATTCAACAATGGCCACGGATTGCCACGGCGACAGGCCAGGCCATCTGGCAGGGAATGGCTTAATGGCATAATCATTTGTGGTTTTATGGCTAACCGCGACGCACTCGACCCGACTCCATTTCAATAACCTCCAACGAAATGGCAGCCGCCGCGGCGAAGAACTGGTCGGGTCTGGTGACTCTGTGCCTGGGCCAGGAGCGTGAGAAGGTACCAGATTGATTTTGTCATTAATGCTTCCAATGCTTCCAATTGATGTCTTTTAAATGAATTGATGCATGTAACGAAATGTGAACATGACAATGCATGGCCTGGCTGCAAATTTGGCCAAGTCACGCCATATCCAGCGGGGCCAGAGTGTCTAAGCCAGAACTAACAGCCATATTTGGTTTCCTTTCCTTTTCCATTTCGCCATCATGCAGAAGCAGCAGAGCAGCAGCCAGCGCGGATCGTTGACCAAGTCGCATGTGGCCGTGGCTGCTCCAATGGGCATGGGTGCCCCGGCTGCCAAGGTAAGTCCTACTGGCGCTCTTTCTTGTCTTTGTGTTCCTTGAGACATGTTTGACCCGTAGCCCACAATGCGATTTATGCCCACGTATCGTCTGGAGTCCAAGAATCCCCTGAACAAGGAGCGCGTGGAGAACATAATCAAGGCGGTGATGAACCGCCACTACAACGACGAGTACATGTTCCATCCCAAGCACTCGCTGCACATGGCGGCGCAGGTCAGCGAGGAGATCAAGAACCGAATTAAAATGAACAACTACGACAGGTGAGATGTGATTTTGGCTTTCACAACAAAGGTTATCGTCACTGCAACTCCTTAACCTAGATATCGCTATATAGTGCTGGTCACTGTGGGCGAGTTCCTGATGCAGGGCCTCTATTCCATGGTCAACTTCCTGTGGGATGCCGAAAAGGACGGATTCGTGACCTACAGCGTGGAGAGACCGTCGTACTTTGCGGTCTGCACCACCTTTTACCTGTACTACGATTGAAATCGGGCATCGAGCATCCAGAACCAGGGCAACCTTGGTGTCCTCGAGATGTTATTAAAATTTAAGTTAATGTTAACATGGGTGCACAGTACTGGGGGATGGGGATGCGGTTACCTGGCTCCTTCTTCGGCTCCGGGTGGATGGTTTCACTTGTTGGGTTCGCACTTGGTTGCACTATAAATCACATATTTTGGGCACCAGATTTTTGAACACACATTCGGCATTTGATAGTTGAAGTTTTTATTTAATTAGAGCTGTATAATATTGTTTGTTATAATATTGGTTGAAGCATAAATTATACTGACATCGAACTTCTATCTAATTGTTATTAATCATTATTACTATATCTCTGAGTGTACAGATTTACGATTGGTTATATTTAATATATATAAATAATATATTTTGAGAACACACGCAGACACAGCACATGCACTTGCAGCTTGCAGCTCGGGGCCAACTACTTGGATTCAACATCGTGATCATAATTATTGACTTCCACGTCCGTGGAATGACACTTGAACTCACAGAAACATAAATGTTGCATAAATTATAAACAAAACACCATTATTCTGTTGAGAGCAGCCACAAGAAAACCAATGTAACAATTGCCAAACCCAATCAAACAACAGAGACATTTTGGAGCAAATGCTACACGACGTTCTCTCTTCGGATGGAAGACGGATATAGATAGATCGGGGATCGGAACACGACTTGGATTTCGCGCACCCACAACATGCCAACAAGAACACCAAGTAGATAGCCCCCGGGATGAGTCGAGGGGAGACTGAAGCTTTGGCCAGAATTACAGAATTACAACACTTTTGCACCGAATTGTGGGAACTGCACTGCAAAACAAACTCGGGAAACACTTGCGTCTGCGTCCTGGACAATCAGACCACTAACTTAGGCGCACTTGATGTCGCATCTCGACATCTTGATCACAAACCAAGGAGTAGGGGCGGCAAATCATCAGCGTAACAACACAACTCAAAATATGAAAACAATTTTAAGCAACACAAAAACGGTTTGTTCCATCGAAATCATTTCGCCATTTCGCACTAGTTACATCTTGATCGGACACTCGAATGGAGTTTTTGAAAAGATTTTAGGTTTTGGGTTTTACTCGGTCATTCATCATCCTCAGATGTACACTTTAACATAATTAAAAATTGGAAAAACGTTTACATTTGATGTATAATCAAAAACTTGTTCTTGCTTGATTTTTTGGGAACTTTTTAGCACATTTATAAAAGATCGCATGTATATAAATATATGTATAAACTTCACTGTCACTAAACACATCGAGAACTTGCAATAAAAACCATAAAGAGAGATCCTGTCTGCAAAAGAACGTAAATTAATGGTTAATTAATAAGGGGTCAGGGGAGGTCATGAGGTGTGTGGATGATGTCTCCTCGGCTCTGCTCGTGTCTCTTTGTGCATCATATATGTATGTGTTGTGAGTGTGTGGTGTGTGCGTGCGTGTGGGTGCGGGTGTGTGGAGGACGCGCATATACACGGCCCTGGCGTGTAAGTGTCCTCCACTGCATCCGCCTCGCTTTGAGAGGGAGCATCTAAGATACGACTACGATTTCTAGGCTATATATGTAGTTAGGTGTGGCGGAGTCTTCCCGAGAGCACTGTGGCTAGTCATTACCTCCAGTTTGTCCAGCACTTGCCTACCGACCCCTCGCCTTGTCACCTTAGGCCGTTCCGCCGCGCACCACCACGATGACCAGGTGGTCTTCCTTCAGGCCCTCTTCCGTGAGGCTGTGGCACGTGCGTTTCAGCAGCTCCGTGGAGAAGTCGCAGGGCGGGAAGGCGTACAGCACGCCGGTGGCCTCCGTCTCCTTGTTAAGCAGCGAGATAACGCCAGCCGCCTCCTTTTGCTTGAGGTAAGAGACCAGGTTCCTCAGCGGTCGCGTCTGAACGCTGGCATCGTCGCAATTGGTTTCCACCGTGGACCCGGCCAGGCCCATGAAGATGGCGTGCGACGACGAGGATGCAATCCGCTTCTGAACATCATCTAGCTTAGGCGGATCCAGACGCAGCCGCTGCGTGATGCGCAGATTGTGCTTGCCTTCCTCGTCCCGCATTAGCGACTCCACGATGTCAGTGTCGCCGTCAGTTAAGTGAAATTTGGCCGGGAAGAGGGAGCTCTTGAGGATCAGTGCTCCGGTCCATACGGTGCTGCACTTACGCGCCACCTCCGGCACTGTGCTGGCGGTTCCAAGCGCATCATTCCGACGAGTCGAAGTATCCGAGTCAGATCCGGGCGACCGAGCTCGCTTCATAGGTGATCGAGAACGTGAGCGTTCCACACCGGGCTCCCGTGAGCTAGAGCGCGCTCCCCTGTCATATGACTCTCCGGGAGGACGACGCCACTCGTCGTCAACTCCTCCTGGTGGGGGCACCGAAGAAGACGAACCACTCAAGGAGCCTGGATGCGGCGGTCTATGCACATCGTTGTGGTAATGGTACATGCCTCGTCCTCTTCCGCGATAGCCACGACCGCGGTAGCCGCCTCTGGGCGGGTATGGAGAATATCCTCCTCGTGGCGCGTACGCCGTAGATTCCTCATAATACGGATCGTACTCCGGACGTCGGTACTCCAAGGCACTCTCGTCGTATGGCGGCTTGGAGCTCTTGAACTGTGACACGGGTGTTGTCCCTGGCAGCTCGGCGAAGTCGGTGCGTAGACGTCGCTCCGGTCCACCCAGCGGGAATCCTCGCATCTCCTTCACCGCTGAGGTGGCCGCCTCCACAGTCTCGTATTGAATGTATGCGTACGGCTCTCCCTTCTGGTACTCAATCTTCTTGATGGCTCCAAAGCGATCAAACTCTCGTTCCAGCTGGGTGACGGAAGTCCAGGCTCCCAAGCCACCGATCCACATGCGAGTGGCCGGGGTAACCTTGCCATAGCCAATCTTGCATTGGAACTTGCCGATGTATTGACCGGACAGCTCGATCTTGGCACGGTGAGCCATGTCTAGATTCTGATAGCGCACGAAGGCGAACGCATTGCCCGTTCCAGGTGGCGGCCGCTTGATATCAATATCATCCACCACGCCGTACTTGCCGAAGATGCGACGCAGCTCATCGTCGGCGATAGTCACCTCAAGATTGCCCGCGAAGAGGGTGCGAGTAGACAGTGGGTCATCCTCGGGTTGGACGTGGTGCAGGTAGTTCGGGAACTTGTCCTTCTTACTTTCTGGCTTCTCATACGGCGCATGTGGGCGTGGTGCCAGGGGTCTCATCGGAGCGTACTGATGAGGCGGCGGCGCGTGGCCGTGACCGTGACCGAGGTGGTGCGGGTGACCGCGATGAAGCGGGGGTCCGCGAGGAGGATGCGGATAGTCGTGGTGCAGCGGCCGGTAGTCACGAGGGTGCACGGCATGAGGGTGCATGTGGGGCGGGCCATATCGATCGTAGGGATCGATCGGCGGCCGACGGTGGTCCAGGGGAACACCAGGACCCATTGGCGAACGTGAATAATGATACCGTTCGTAGTCAGGCGGAGACATCGAGTGTCCACGCGGTCTGAAACACAAGGAGGTGAGCTTAACAAACCCAGATTACCATCAACCGAAATCTCACCTGTACTCCGGTCTGGTCGTGGACTTGTATACCGGCTCCACTATTGCCATCTTGTCGTAGATAATAAGGCGCGGCTTGTGGTGCTTGGCCTCGCGCGCATCCTCCGGCGTACGGAAGCAGACATAGGCCACCCTTTCGTCCAGATCGTTGGATAGACGCACGCTGAAGTCGCCAAACTTCTTGTACTCGCGGTACAACGTCTCCTCGATGAACTCGTCCGGAGCCTTCGGCGGCAAAGCGCTAACGCAAAGAACCTTGTAGCCGGCGGGACGCTCGGCTGGCGGAGGCCCGCGCATGTAGGGCTCCCTGTGCGGTGATCCGTACCGGCCACGTGGACTGGGCGAACGGTCCAGGCGGCGTCGCATCCGTTCCGGCGACAGGCGCTCCGGGGAATCGCCCGGAACACCGCTGCCGTTGTCGTAGCCCCTGCCCATGCTTCGCGAGTTGCGCGACATACTGCTTCTAGCAGGGCCCGGGGAGCGCGACGCGCTGCGCTTCATGTTGTGAATTTTGACTGTGATGCGATCGGCTCCGGCTCCGTCTCGATGACTACTCATGGGCGGCGCTTCCGGTGCTCTTCTCGTGGTGGTGGTGCCTGAAATCCTCTGGCAAACGGGGCTTCTGTAAAAGATTAAAGAGTGGCGTTGTGAAAGTGTGAAAAGTTCGAGGCAAGCGGCGGCCGCGGCAGCCAAGTGAAAAGAAAATGGCGGCCGCCAACGACTAAGAAAATCTCTTTTTCCGTCTGCAATGGTTTTAGAACGGGTCAGATCCTGTTCGCATTATGTGCTCTTACCACTTCCGTTACTTGGGGAGCTAGTTAACGGTTCTCTTTTGCTATACAATTCGCGGAAAAAACCTTGAATTGTCAAAATTTTCTGCGGCGGCTTTGCAAATTCTGTATGTGTCGAAAGTATAAATGATGGCTTATCGATAATTACACAGCAACTCTAGTGTTAGCAGTGTGACCATTTTATACTTCATCTGTCGTTACTTGCGAGTCACTGGTTTCTAAATTAATTTATTTTATTTATTTATATTTTATATATTAATGCTTTGTCACATATATTTTAAATTTATAAAATATGCAGTTGATGAAAATTTAAAATTGTAATACAAAATACTACGTATTAATTTGAAAAATTTTACCTGTGATTTCGTACTTTGTATTTAGATATTTTCTATCGAAATGTACTGTACAGATATATGTGTAATCGATCAGCATTACGTCGATTGCCGATACCATTGGGCATGGGCACATCGTTCAAAAATGAAGGCAGGTAAAGTGGGGCACAGGTAGAAAACAAGCCAGCCAGCAGTAAAATCTCATTATCTGAGCAGATGCCGGAAAAACCAAATGGGTGATTAGGAAAAGCTGCTGCCGTTTTCTAGACCAGTTTTCTCCCTATAAAGACTGTCGCCATTGACTCAGAACCTTATTTCGAAGAGAACTATACATACGTGAAGAAATGGTGCACATTACGACTGAAAACAAGACACCGGCGGTGGCGACTCCTGGACCTGTGCCTCGACAGCTTCAGCTGGGCGGCCACGTGGGATTCGACACTCTGCCGGACCAACTGGTTAATAAGAGCGTACAGAACGGCTTCGGTTTCAACATTCTGTGCATCGGGGAGACGGCCTTGGGAAAGTCCACGCTGATGGACACCCTATTTAACACTAGTTTTGGATCCACGCCCAGTCCGCACAGCCTGCCCAACGTGAAGCTAAAGGCGCACACATACGAGCTGCAGGAGAGCAGCGTGCGGCTGAAGCTGACCATTTGTGACACGATCGGATACGGCGACCAGGTGAACAAGGTGGACAGCTACAAGGCTCTCGTAGAGTACGTGGACTGCCAGTTCGAAGCGTACCTACAGGAGGAGCTCAAGATCCAGCGATCAATGGCCAGCGCAAACGATACCCGGGTACATGCCTGCCTCTACTTCATCTGCCCCACTGGCCACGGATTGAAGGCCATGGATCTGGCGTGCATGAAGCAGCTGGACACGCGTGTTAACATCATTCCCGTGATCGCGAAGGCGGACACCATCTCCAAGTCAGAGTTGACTGTATTCAAGGAGCGAATAATGGACGAACTGCGGCGCAACAAAGTGAGCATCTACCAGTTTCCCACGGACGATGCGACGGTGGCCGATACGAACCTCTCGATGAATGGACAGCTGCCTTTCGCTGTAGTGGGCAGCACGGATTTCGTGAAGGTGGCCGGAAAGATGGTCCGTGCTCGGCAGTATCCCTGGGGCTCCGTGCACATCGAGAACGAGACGCACTGCGACTTTGTCAAACTGCGCGAGATGCTCATTCGCACAAACATGGAGGATCTACGAGAGCTGACCCACACGCGCCACTATGAGCTCTTCCGACAGCGGCGCCTGCAGCAGATGGGCTTTGTGGACGTGGATAGCAACAATCAGCCGGTGTCCTTCCAGCAGACCTTCGAGTCGAAGCGCACCGGCCACTTGGCCTCCCTGCAGGCCAAAGAGGAGGAGGTGCGCCAGATGTTCGTGCAGCGGGTAAAGCATAAGGAGAACGAGCTGAAGGACAGCGAAAAGGAGCTGCATTCCAAGTTCGAGAAGCTAAAGCGGGAACATCTGGAGGAGAAGGCCAAGTTGGAGGAGGCACGTCGTCTGCTGGAGGAGGAGTGCAAGGAGCTGCAGCGGCGAAAGCAGCAACTTTCCAGCGGGAACGGGAACCACATGCTCACCCTGGGCCGTGGCAAGAAAAAGTAGTCTTTGATTCCTCTGGGCTTTTATTTAATCAAATTTTGAACATTATCGATTTTATTATTTACCAGTAGAGCTACGAGTTTAATATCAAAGTATACAAGTTTAATATCATTTACACAAACTGAAATGTTAAAAAATTATTTTCAAAAATTGTATGAGTGTACAATAATTATTTGGAATAAATATTTTTAAACTACAAACGTTTCATATGTGTATATATTTTAGAGGTTCCAAATTTTATGAAATAAATTTCAAGCCTTTCGAAAAACCATTTTACAAATTCTTAAAAATGAATATCTACTTATTTTATATAATTTAAAAAAAGAAATAGAAAGAAACTGTTTCTTTTTTTTTTGTTTTTTTTTTATAATTCCTATGCTTATTTACACAGACGGACAGACGGCTAAATCCACTCGGCTGGTGATGCGGATCAAAAATATACTTTATAGGGTCGGAGATGCCTCCTTTTGCCTTGGTTGGCACTAAGTTATAATACCCTTGTTCCCTATGGGTGCCGGGTATAATAAATATACATAACTAGAATCAAATTCAGTCAATACGCATATTCGACTGATGTATTATAATTCTTCAATCTGAATATTTCAAATACGTTTTCTATAATGTTTTATATTTATAACAATTAGCAAACATTCAGGTAATTATTTTTTTGTTTTTCTATTAAACAAAATTTCTGGATAGTAGAAATATTTCTCCAAAAAGCAAGGCATTTACTTAACTAAATAATAAACAGGTTCCATATAAAGGTCAAGATACATTGTATCTCAAAAACCTCATTAGGGTGTGCACTCCAATCACTTAGTTCCATGGAAGTGAAATCCATCCCTGATTTATATACATACCTGACTCTAGTTTCCCAAAAAGGCCGTATTATTAGAAATGTGATAAATTTCCAGCAATGAGTTTATGGAGGCCATAAACCATATGTGCATTGCTGGAAACCCGAGTCGCGAGTCCCTGGATTAGCCCGCACAGCAGTATCTGAGGAACTTCAGGTTTGCTTGCCGACCGCCACCATACGGAATACTCTCCGCGCTCCGCTGATAACGATGGTTCAGAGTGGCTCTCCCGCTCTTCCTCTCTCGCCGCCTCTCGCTTGCTCTCTGGCAGGCAAGAAACACAAACAAAGACGAGAACTGGCCAGCGCTTGGTGTATAAAATATATTATAAATATGCTAACCTGGTGGATCAGAGCGCAATGGTTAGCCATTCCAATTCTGGCAATGGCAGCGAGTGGTACTAAACTGGAGAGTGACACTTGCCTCGTGGCAGCGGCAAGCGATTCCGGCTGCGGAGGAACTCCTCCTCCGGACCAGGCCCGCTACGACAACTATCGCATCTACAACGTGGAGTTCGAGAATGAGGAGCAGATCACACTGTTCCAGAAGCTGGAGGACCAGAGCGACAGCCTGACCTTCATCGGCCACGCCCGCGAGATTGGCCAGAAGCTGTCTATTCTGGTGGCGGCGCATCGGGTGGCTGATTTCGCCGATCTCCTGACGACCTACAAGTTGAAGCATCGCGTCTTGGTGAGAGCAAACCAATAACTTCCAAATTAATTGTGTATTAATCGTTAGGAGACCTACATACCCATTAGACCTACAACTTCCAGGAGAAGATCGACCGCAACCTGGGCGAAGTTCAGCCGGAGGGTATTGATGCCTCGCAGTTCGACTGGCAGCACTTCTTCCACCTGAAGACCATCTACGACTGGATGGATAAGATGGCCGCAAAGTATCCCGATCGACTGACAGTTCTGGACATGGGCACCAGCACGCAGGGCAACGTCATCAAGGGGGTCAAGCTGTCGAGCAATTCGAGCAATAAGGCCATCTTTATTGAGAGTGGCATCCACGCTAGGGAGTGGATTGCCCCGGCCGCTGCTACGTATATAATCAACGAGCTGCTCACCTCCCAGGACCCGCAGGTGCAGAGGCTGGCCCAGGAGTTCAACTGGATCGTGTTCCCCTGCATCAATCCCGATGGCTACAAATACACCTTCGAGCACGACCGCATGTGGCGGAAGAACCGGCAGTTGTTTGGCACCTGCCGCGGTGTGGATCTGAACAGGAACTACCCCGACCACTGGAACACAGTTGGCGCTAGTAGCGACCCAACACGATATGACTTTGCCGGACCCTCGGCCGGTAGCGAGTTGGAGACGCAGCGCGTGATCGAGTTCATAAGCGCGAATAAGGACAAGGAGCAGATAAAGACATACATAGCCCTGCACTCTTACTCACAGATGCTAATGTTCCCTTATGGTTACACCAAGGAACGTGTGTCCAACTACGATGATCTGCAGGAGTTCGGCAAAAAGGCAGCCGCGGCCATCAAAGCGGAGAGCGGCAGGGACTATGTGAGTGGCAACCTGTATGAAACCATCTATCCGTCGAGCGGTGGAAGCATGGATTGGGCGCATTCCGAGGCGGGAATTCCGATCGCTTACACCTTTGAGCTGCGTGGTCCGCCGGACAGCCAGGACCTGTTCATCCTGCCCGCTGTGGAGATCCTTCCCACTGCCAGCGAAGCTTTTACTGCGATTCGGACTATTGTGGATGCAGCGGCCGAGAAGGGCTACTTTAAATGATCCCATACTCGAACTGCTGTATGGGTATTTTTATACGTTCAACGACAAACTTAAGTGCATATGTAGACGATATTATCTTTATCTTTATAAAAAAATAAACTCATATAAAAGTCACATCAAGTTTAACTACCATTTAACGATAAGAATCAGACAAGTCTGTGGGATTTATGGTCTAACTAGGGTAATTTTCCCTATCAGAGTCAGGGCTTTGCGGCCATGGTAATGTGGTTTCTGGGAGAGAGTCGGGGATCAAATATAGCCTCAATCCGCACTTGACAATCTATAAGAAAGAATCTTGAATATATCAAAGTACTAGCTAGTGGCTTTGTATGACAATAATACCATTCTCCATTAGGAATAGGCAACGATCGTGAAGAATGATACTCTCTACCAGAGGAGCCATCATTAAGCGCAGTGTGTAGAAACTAACGATCCGCTGCCATTTGGCCAGGTCTGCTTCCGTTTGATTGTTATTCAGAACCCGACTGTCAAGAAGTTCAAAACGAGTTCCCTGGACGGCTCTCTGAAAGTATCTGGACAACAGGCTGGCTATAGATTTTTTCCGAGTATGAATACTATACTATACTCACTGGTGAAACGTCATGCCCGGTGAGTGCTTCACGTTGCGCAACGCGCAGTGCCGTAGATCTGGGAACTGCTGAACAATGATGCGTTCGGCGGCAGCTCGGAGGGAGTGAATCCGGAGGTGCTCGTACTCCCCAGCTCGCAGGCGGTCGTGGTACACCTCTATGGCGTGGCAGGAGATCTCCCTGGCCTCGTAGCTGAGTTGTGAGCATGGTTTTTCATTGAGAAATCTGCTCAACGGATAACCAAATACTCGTTCCCTGGGATGCGTAGCCCGGGTGGTCATCTTCTGGTAGCAGCAGCCCACAAAGTTAAGGAACTTGGCCTGTGGGCAGCCGAGGAACATGCGCATCAATGTTGGCCCCAAATTGCCGCACGGATGCAAACCAATGATTCCGAAGGTGAAGTTATCGTTTTCCAGCCGCAAGGCATCCCGGATGCTGGAAAGGAATCGCTCTGGTAGTGTGTCGCTTTCCAAGCGCTGTGTGAGGTGTACCGGTCGCTGAAAGTGGCTTGTGTTCTCGGTTGTCAGGTGTTTGGCAGCCATGGACTCTAGTTTCAAGTCAATATCCCTTGCTTGCTGGTTGAGATCCGGTTGCATCTCAAAGCAGCACACGCGTATTCCGAAGCCATAGCCTAGGACGCGCGCCAGGTGACCCACGCCCGCACCGAAGTCCACTATGAAGTCAACAGGTGTTTGTCGATTGCTGACCGCACAAATCTCCGCCATCCGTCTGATCTCATGTTGCTTTTTGGGCTTCACTCGCTTCGTAAACATGTGTTTCAGCTTGGGATGATCCAACAATGGACAGGGAAAGGAGTTCTACAACGAAATAATGTATAAAATCTATTGCGGACGAGCAGCTGGCAGGATTTTAACAACTTCGGGTTGATTCTTAGGTGTACGGCTAATGCAAAGTTCCTGCAGCTCCCGTTTCAGATCTAGCAGCTGTACTGGCCATGTTTGTTGGGGATCCAATTTCTTGTTTTGGAGCAGCTCGCTCAGATTCTCTAGGGGAATATTTTCCAGATGCTGCTGCCAGTCTTCGGGAAGTTTACTCCAATGGTCATCCAGGAAAAAGTCCTTTAAATCAGACTTTAAGGTGAAACAGAAGAAATATGACTTGGAGCAAACACACCAGAACATAGGCGTCCAATAGCCAATTATATTTTTGAAGCAGATCTAGGCTCTTTTCAAGTTTTTCTTTCAGAGCCAACATATTGCCGAGGTTACTCGAGGTCGCTGGGCTTTAACTGTTTCCTTATTTATTATTATTTTCTTTAGTTTCCAGATGTTCGTCAAACTAGCGTCGCATAGTTAGCGTCGAATCGAAACGGTGGGAAATGGAACACGGAGGAGTAACTGAATCAAAATATATTTATCGACAAATCTAATCTAACCTCGACTGGCCACACTGAATTCAATCTAAGCAAAATATTCATTTTATTTTTGTAGGTTTTTAATAAAACTAATTTTAATTTGTTCAAATGCAGCTACCAACACTTTTTGCGATTTTATGTGATTTTTTTCTCAGTTTAAAGCTCTGGAAATAAATTATTTACCTGTATATTTTAGTATACATTTGGTATTTTGCTTAGCTTGATTTGAGAAAGAATCGATAATTGTTGGACTATCGATATTTTCAATATTAAGTTTTCGTTATGATGCAATTGTTTTTAAATTATTTAAAAAGTATCCCTCCTGTAATAATTAGATAAACTATTTCCTTTGAAAGAAAACAAATATAAGTTGGAAATCGACTAAGTGATTTCGAATTTATAAAGTAAAATAAATAAATTCTGGTATCTATAGTTATTTGACTGATTTGAAATTATTATAAGTGCTGGGCACTATCGCTATCCGTACATAAATATCGATAGGGCAATGCCACAAAAGTTCGATGTATCGATATTATCGTTGGTGGTCGACACAGCTCTAGATTTAGCCCCGCGACCAATTTGCATAAAAACATTTGTTTGCAAGGCCCCAAGTACACGGCGTGCGATTTATTCCCATCCTAACCGTCTCCAGGTGCTAACTTTCGACCTGGGAACTAAGCCGCCGCTAGCAACACTCCGCTGCAAGTGTACATGCAAATCAAATTCTGATGAAAACAACAACAAAAGCTTGAGATGCCCATTAGCAGCTAGTTCTCGAGTGTTTGTTATTCGCCGCATAAGTCGTCCCGTTGCGAATACCAATGCGAATCGAAAGTAAAAGCGAAAGGCCACAAACAGTAAATTATGTAAAAGTGTTGGGCCAACAACAAGTCGTTCGTGGATGCGCGTGTGTGTGAGTGCGCTTATCAGAAAAGTTTAATGGATGCTGCGCCGGTAATGGGTTCTCAGCCATCATTTCTCCTCCCACATCTGAAACAACAACAACTGCAAAGAAAGTAACGGTAAATAGTCTCCCTTTGTCAAGGGGCTAATAAAAAAGCACAAGTCGCCGCACATTGCAAACTATTGTCGTATCGCTAGTTCAGTGGGACACCACACACATATCGCTCTACATCGCAGCATATGTATGTAGCTACATATATTGTCTTCACCTTGCACCCGTCATCTCTTTGCTTGGACATGTGCCAAGAAATTAACCCCATCAAGGCGACCACGCGGTGTCCAAGTTGAGGGCGTTGATGCAGTTTTCTTGGATCAGTGAGTGGCGTTTTTCTGTGATACTTTTTGAACTTGTGCCTATTTTTTAGCTATAAAAACTTGAAAAAGTTGTAAGTATTACTTGCTTTCATTAGCATTTCATTTTTCGAAACTTGCCCAGAATTTGGTTCTGTGTAATTTTACAATAATTTTTATATGTCTTTCATCTGAAACTTGTAATCTTGCCTGATATATATATTTTTTTCATATATTTTTCAAGTTTTTGCTTCTTTTAACAACATTGTTTTGGCTGCACGCCATTTTTTGATTAAATAAATTATTTACCTAAATTAAATCCGTCCAACTAGGAATATTTATATTGCAATGACGATATGTTCAAAAAATATCGCAAACATTTTTTTAAATCATTTAATTGTATTTATATTTTTTTGTATTCATATGAAATGGTGGATGTAGTTAACACTTACAATTTTCAATATATATTTTATAATTGTTAATCTAACTTCAACCATAATTAGTATTATTTTATTTAAAGTTTCACGGATATAAACCAATATAGCGAGGAAATTCTCATTTTGCGGTTAAATCTGTGGCTGCAAAAATAATGAGTAAGGTGAATACAAAAAGAAAGACATTAAATGATTTCATTTGATACATTTATGCATAAAAAAGAAACAGCTGAAGGGATATAACTGTATAGGAATTCCTCTGAAAATAAATAAATCAATCTTGGTTTGTTTACCCAATTGGCAGGGCAGCGTGTGTGCGTAGTGAATCTGTATTTATTTAAAATGCCAAAGAACTTGCCGAAGCATTTCATTCTAAAAAAAATTTACAATTGTTCGCTGCTTGTTTACATTTTTCATTAACAGGTCGCCAAATAATGTTGACAACCACAGACTGCAGCCGCTGCAATAATGAAGACAACAAAATAAACAAATAAATGCTCAATGACTGACACTTGCGTCGTAAGAAAGAATCTATCGAGGCAGCGGACGATGGTTTAATGAAAAACAGGAACAGCAGACTGGACCAATTTGCCACTTGGCTATAAGAGGGAAACCCAAAAAGCCATCAGACTGGAGGCCTCACTCACCCTGAAGCGCATCTTTGCCCGCAAAATTGGCTACAAGGCGAAGTCCAAGTCAATTTTAGCGGCCATGCGCACGAAACACTTGATCCTGCTACTGATCGGAGTGATAATCGTCACGATCGTCTTCATCGCATTCGGACCGGCCGGAGAGCCGAACGATTCATTCAAGAACATTGTCGTCCAGACCCACCAGCAGTTTAAAGAGTTTCAGGTGAGTCACGAGGACCGGTTTGCTGGGGGCTCTCGAGTACCTCGAGTACTGATATGTATTCTCCTCGCCCCAAATTAGACTGAATGGCTATAGATAAGGGTATTAAATAAGAATTATCTGCTTCAATCTGGCGCAGCCCGTTGAAACTGTCTCTGATAAAAAGGGAAACATAAACGCCACCCATTTGTGGCTCGTATGTACGAATTGCACACGGAGGCAAGTATCACCATGGTGGAACTTGGGAAATCAAATCCAAATCTAATTGATTTATGAAGTCGGCCACGTGTATGATTCATAGATTCCTGTGTCAGCTGATAGTCTAATGCTGATGGATGGTTCCATATCGCTGAGGGTCAGACGCTCGCCGACAATTGCTTTTGGCAGTGTCTCTCTAAAAGCCGGCCAATTAAATTGGCATCAGACTTGGCCTTGAACTGTACGGCGCCCAGGTCACGCCCACACATGGGGCTTATTTCCGCTCACATTAGGCCGTTAGCCAAATTAAAGCACGTCCCGTTGCTCCCAGAACTAGATACGCCAGGCAGTCTGCCACGTTTCTCCAAGACAAACAGACCGGCACAAAATCGTAAGTCATCCGCGTCAGACGTTGGACATTGTGGGAGGTCGCTCCAGTTCGAGGGCAGAGCGGATGTTGACCAGGTTCAGGTTCAAGCTCGTTTCGGAACTCTTTTGGCCCTGGTGGGCAGTACAAGTCGATGGCTAATGTGGGCTATGTTTACTCATCTTTGTGTGCGTTTCGCATACCAAAATGTTTACTGTTTACACTAATTAGATTCCGGCCGCAGACGGCCTACGATTGCCGAACATCGCCGGGCGTGGAGACTTTGTTTAACCTCTGGTGTCCTGCGCTCATGTTAAATTTGTTAAATAATATGGTCAGATGATAAATTGAAAGCAGTGCGCGGCGGTTTCTTTTTCATCACGTACGCACATAAATTTATAATGGGATCGTAAAAAAAAGAGTCTTTGCCGCGCATTTTACAACTTGATTTCTGTTATCTTAGGCCCGCAAACAGAAATGTACAATTTCGGTATCATGACAAACAGAGATAATGGCAGCATTAATGAATGATACCGCTGTTTTGATAGGGATCAACTTATCTTCTGAAAATCAGAACCGAAATAAAATAAGGTGAAACTCATTTTAGTTTTGGATTAGCTTCAGGCCCATAAACCCGTTCCCACAACCGCAAAACCAGCCCGTTCCATTGTTTTCCGTGAGTAGTGCATAGTGCACTTTTCGCTAAACTGGTTTGCCGATGCCCAGGTTACTATCTAACTATATCGCACTCGAGTTACGCTTATGTGTTCCATTCAATTCCCACTTAATATCGATGTAAGCAGTCATATATGTGGACTGGCCACTGAAGCGAGTGAATGTACGAACGCCAACACATGACGCATGTCGACGACGACATCCATCAATTGTCCGGGAATGAAGACTGTCGAGCCACTTTAACTCATCAGCAGTACACTATATACGAATTAATATATTCAAGACCAACCACGCAGGCAGTTGCATATTGTAAATCAGTTTGTATGGAGATTATTATAATCTTAAGCAGCGTGGAAGATGTACTGTCCTTATCTCTGTGTATAATTAGACCTTACCAACAAGAAGTTATTTTAAGTAGACCACGTATGAACCCAGGTTTATTTTTACTCACTACAAGTTTCATGGGAAAGAAACAGGTGGCTGGTTTGACCAAACAAAGGCTTTAAAGCTGTTTATTAAACTCAATTGCATTTGAAAACTGATCAGCCAATTATGGTATTATCCTGACGGCAATCGACGTCCGTTTGTGGTTACTATCTTATAATGGATGACACTAATCCATGTCTTAAATTGCACCGATGGCCGAGAGAGCTTTATCAATGTGTTTCCACAGCGATTACCAATATTTCATAGTGTGTAAGGAGTACCTAAGCGGGGGCCATTGATTGCCATATTGACCTGACAGCCGTCGGTTGATTGTTGATACGCTGGCGCCGTCACATGCTGAGTAATACAATTAAACGTAGTTGGACGATAATCTATTTAAATTATCCATACGGGGCGCTGGAAAAAAGACGGCTGGCCAACGATGGATCGACTGACCCTGTGACATTTGATTAACGTGAATAATTTGTAGAGTTTCTGTAATTTGACTAATTTTCTCCCTAAGGCTTGCTAGAGAATTGGCCTTGGAGTTAGGATGCAGATAGTTGCCAACTGGGACGCAACCTCGTTGAAAGCATTTGAATAATTCAGAATTCGTGCAACATTTTTAATGGCTGGGCGGAAAGCAGATGAAATCCTTATGAAAGGAACTCAGGGCATGGCTGCACGGATGAAATCCGACCAGCTAATCTTTCCATCGTTGTCATAGTCCGCTTCTCGGAACATATCCTCGAACTCCGCATCGGTGTAGTGTGCGCCCATATCCCGTGCGAAGGTTCGTAGTTGGGCAGGAAGTATAAATTGACTATTTTCCCAATCGAGTACGTGAAAGGTGGCCTTCAGGGATTCCCTGTCATACAGGTGCTGGTAGGCCTTCGTCATGACGTGGAGGAACTCTTCCTCACTGATTTCTTCGTTGGTATCCAACATAAATTCTTCGAACATTTGCGAAACTTCGGCTTCTGTGCGATATAATCCCAGGTCATACATTGCCTCACAAGCGTCTAATTGGCTTATCTTCCCAACTGTTTCGGTTTTATACTTTGCCAAGACTTCGCGGATCTCTTCGATCTGATCCTCGGTCAGAGCCTTTATTGGAATTTCTCCGCCTTCTTCGTTATCTTTCTGGTCCTTGCTTTTCCTTTGGTCCATGTTTTCCTTTGATTATATATATATTTTTATTTTTGATATCTCAATATTAGTGTGCTTATTGTGTGCTGTGTGTACGGTTTCAGCGTTAAGGGTGTTTATGAAGGTTTTCACTGTTGCTATTAGTGTGTTTATGGTGTGCTGTGTGTACGGTTACAGCGTTGGGGTGTTTATGAAGGTTTTCACGGAGCATTTTAACAGATCATCCGTTCAAGGCCTTCTCATTTCAGGAAAATGTTCAGGAGTAAGTCCATTAATGAATCTCGGTGTTTTCTATATTATAATGTCTTCTACATATGTAAGCTTTCTGCTCCCTTGATAAACTACTTGACATCTTGGCCTAGTGTCATGTTTGGGCCCAATTATTTAAGGAGCGAGGAAGAGATAGGGCGCTTATTTGGGTTATTATAATAATAACAATGAACTAAGGAACTCGCGAAGCACACATACATGCACAAAATACACTTTCCTATTAGAAAAGTGTACAGGAAAATATAGAAAGCGAACCGAGAAACAAAGGATTTGAAGAGTCAAGCCAAGAGTTCTTCTACCCAATACCAATACAATAGTTATTGAACAATAAAGTTTCTGTGAATGCAACATCTACATTTGTATTGGCAGCACCAGTGGGTGTTGCTTAACATGTTCCTAGCAATATCCGTTTACATGTGCCAACATTTTCTTCTGCCCTCATTAATGTGAAATGTGTTGAACATAATGTATGAGCTCTGGAAAAAACATCAATAAAAGAATACAGATCGGGGATCGGTTCGATCCACTTAATCCAATGAAAAACCCCAACTGTAGTATTTTGTTTTTTTATTAGGAAAGTATGCAAGCTTAATTCAGTTTTTGAAGGCTTCGAGGAAGTCTTTTAGATTGATAACCCCGTCTCTGTCGATGTCCACCTCGCGAAATAGATTATCGAACTCCTCGTCACTAATTTTTTCCCCAAGGTTGGTGAAAATGCTTCGCAGTTCGCTATGGGATATGTCGCCACTATCATCGCGATCGAATACCTTGTATGCTGCTAACAAATATTCTCTTTGGTCGATTATCTTGTACGTCCTGGTCATTAGCTCAACAAAGTCGTCCAACTCTATTTTATTGGAGTACTCTGCGCCCAGCTCCTCCGCATATCTGTAGAGCTCGGACTCGGTGTAGTTAAAGCCCAGAGCGCGCATCACGGTCCCAAGATCTGTTAGGTGGATTTTTCCATCGTTGTTAGGATCGCACAGACTAAATGCCTCGTAGATTTCCTCTAACAGGTCAGTGCTTAGAGTATAGGGTGAAGCCTCCATGTTATACTCCTTGTTGCTATATTAATATAAGTTATACAAGTTAATATTATTTTATTTTTGAGTTGCTATGTAATGTTTTATCGGAACTCACTTGTATTTACCGATGTTTGCGTTTAAGGTTTTGAGTTGTACTGAATGTATCACATCTCTGACCTTAACGATAGAGGAAACCCTTTGAACTTTATTTCGCCGGCTACTCGGTTTTAAAGTAAGCAAACAGCCAGAGTTCGCAAGAGGTAGTCCCGTTTCACTCAAAGTTCGCTAGATACCGATTTCCCGATTAAAATGGGAATCGAAAGAACCGCTGATTTCGGTTAATTCCTATTACGCTCTTACTCGAGGCCAGATCTTTTGCTCATATATGCATGTATGTGACCTATCTACTCTTGCTCTCTCTTTGAAGCTTTGTCTGCAATGTACGATCAAAGCAACAACGAGAGAGTTTATTTTAAGCTGCTCCCTGGGAAAGCGAAATTACGAATCCTTTACCAGATGCTTACGAAATATTCTCGGCGTATGCATTTAAGCACCATTCAAAAATACATATCAGGGACTTAAGTAATCTATGTGAAATCGATTCAATCCAATTCAAAAACTAAAAGTTGTCAGACGTTAATTTTTATTATGAAAGTATGCAAGGTTAATCAGCTTCTGAAAGCATCTAAAAAATCTCTTAGGTTAACGACACCATCTCCGTCGATGTCCACCTCGCGAAATACACTATCGAACTCCTCGTCGCTTATTCTATCCCCGAGGCTGGTGAACATGTTGCGCAGCTTGCCATACGTTATAAAGCCTTCACCATCGCGGTCGAATATCTGGAATGCCTTCAAAAGGTATTCTTTGTCGTCGAGAATATGAAACATCCTGGTCATCAAATCGACAAAGGCCTCAAAATGAATATTACCGGAATATTCTTCGTCCATCTCCTCGGTATATCTGTAGATCTCCGACTCGGTGTGGTTAAACCCTAGAGCGCGCATCACGGTCCCAACATCGCTTGGGCGGATTACTCCAGTGTTGTCGGGATCGCACAGAGCAAATGCATCGCGAATCTCCGCCATCAGCTCATTGCTTAGAGTATAGGAAGGATGCTCCATCTAATACTGATTATTGCTAAATAAATTTAGGTTAAAGAAGTTAATATTATGTTTTTTTTTAGTTGGTAGGGTTTTTTTATTTGAACTTACTTGTGTTTACCGATGTTTCCGTCTTTAGGTTTGGGGTTGTACTGAATGTATCACAACTCTGACCTTGACGTTAGGGAAAACCTTTTGACACTTTGTTTCGCCGGCTGCTCAGTTGTAACTGTTTGTTACAGGCCATAAAACATAATAGTTGTATATTCGGAAACGTCCGTTTTGTTATTCTGTCCCAGCGAAAATGGTTGCCATTATGAAGGGTAAGAGAGGCGCCAATGACAAGGCGCAGGAGGAAGAGGCTCTCGCAGGGCTACCGCCACCGCCACCGCCACCCATTCCTTATCCAAAGTCGGTGGCCTTCATCATCAGCAATGAGTTTTGTGAGCGCTTCAACTACTATGGCATGCGCACCATTCTGGTGCTGTATCTCACCCTCAAGCTGGGCTACAATGAGGAGACAGCGACGGTGCTCTTCCACACGTTCACCATGCTGGTGTATATCTTTCCTCTGATCGGAGCCCTCATCGCTGATGGCTGGCTGGGGAAGTACAAGACGATCCTGTATTTGTCGATGGTCTACAGTCTGGGCGCAATGGTCCTGGCCTTCGGTGCCGTTCCCCTTAAGGGGATGCCCATCAAAGCGGTGACGATAGTGGGTTTGCTGCTAATTGCCATAGGAACTGGCGGGATTAAGCCCTGTGTCTCAGCCTTTGGCGGCGATCAGTTCACGCTGCCCGCCCAAAGTCTGCAGCTGGCCAAGTTCTTCTCGCTCTTCTACTTCGCCATCAATGCGGGCTCCATGATCTCCACCACGGTCACTCCGATCCTGCGAGCGGACGTGCACTGCTTCGGAAACAATGACTGCTTCTCGCTGGCCTTTGGCGTCCCGGCCGTGCTCATGATTATCTCCGTGCTGGTCTTCATGGCCGGCAAGCGGATGTATCGCTTTCAGCCGCCGGCGGGCAACATGATCTTCGGGGTGTCTCAGTGCATTGCGGACGCATTCAAGGGATGGAGGGAGCGCAGGCTCACGGAGCCAGAGGAGAGCTTCCTGGACTACGCCAAGCCGACGGTGGGTGACCGAATGGTGCGGGAGACGAAGAGTCTGGTGCGGATTCTGCGTCTGTACCTGCCCTTCCCCGTCTTTTGGGCACTGTTCGACCAGCAGGGCTCCCGGTGGACCTTTCAGGCCACCCGTATGGACGGCATGGTGCTGGGCTACCAAATCCAACCCGATCAGATGCAGGTGATCAATCCGCTGCTCATTCTGGCCTTCTTGCCGCTCTTCGACTATGGAATCTACCCCCTTCTCCGTACCATTGGTATCCGGAGGCACCTGCAGAAGCTCACCATTGGCCTACTATTGGCCGCACTCGGGTTTTTCCTGTCCGCGGGCCTCGAGATGAAGATGGAGCAGGCAGCCTTCGAGGCCATGCCCACGGAACCGGGCACAAGCCACCTCCGTCTGTACAATGGGATGCCCTGTCGCTATGAGTTTGCCAGTGGCTTTGCATCCTCTTCGCCGAAGCGCCCTCGAACCATCGAAAGCCTGGGAATGTGGGTGGATCTGTCGCTGCCTGTGCCAGAGCCCAAGGAGTACTCCTTCAGAGCGCAGCCGTTGTCGGGCAGGTGCTCCGCTATCACAGGGAAGCTACGCCTGCAGCCGGGCAAGTCCATTAGCTACTTTCTGGCTCAGAATCAGTTGATCGAGTTTGCAGACGGCCTGGAAATGGCCCCCAGCGCAAGCAGTACTTCGCTGTTGAGGGCACTACTAAATACGCCGCCAGAAGAGGGGCCCGTCCTGCTCGCGGCATCCGGCTCCTTCCATACCAATCCCCTACCACTGGACAACAGGAATGTGTCACAGCTGCACAAGATCGCACCCGGCCTAGTTGAGGTGGCCATTAACGGAGTCAAGGCGGCCAGCTTCATGGCCACGGGCGGAGGACTCTTCACCCTGCTGGTGGGGGGCAATGCCCGAGATGGATACCAATACAACCTGCTCGAGGTTGTGGCCCCTAGCGCCGTGTCCATACTGTGGCAACTGCCCCAAATTGTGGTAATGACGGCGGCCGAGGTGATGTTCTCGGTGACCGGACTGGAGTTCTCCTACTCCCAGTCGCCGCCCAGCATGAAGAGCGTGATTCAGGCCTGCTGGCTGCTATCGGTGGCCATCGGAAACATGATTGTGGTGGTCATAGCCGAGTTCAAGTTCACCAGCTCGCAGTCCGGCGAGTTTACGCTCTACGCCAGCCTCATGCTGGTGGACATGCATCTCTTCATGTGGCTGGGCCGCAACTATCAGTACAGGGATCAGTTGAAGGACCTCGAGGAGGAAGACTCTTCCGAAGCCGTCAAAACTGAATCCTCGCGTGGTGGAGGAGAAGCCGCGCAGACCTGGCGGAAAGGGGGTGGAATCGGTTAATGGAGCCTGCGATATAAAGACTTCTCAGAGGCTTAATCCAGCAACGAGACCTAGAGAGCTCTATGCATATAGTTTACGGAACTATTTATTATAAACTAAAGACAAGTAAAAGTCAAATATAAGCATAGCATCAATATTTAAATGCTTGATAAAAGCCTTTCCGGCTTATTTGGCCATTCCCATCTGATTCCATCTCGTAGCACCCATCTGGGATCTCCTCATCGCTTACTTTATCCCCAAGGTTGATGGAAGTCTCCAGACTTGTCATGGTCAGAGCGAATGCTCCACTGATCTCCGGTGGAATAGTATCTTGGGGTGTCTTTTTTGCTTTTGGCTTCAGGTTTTAAATGGATCTAAGTGTATCAGAGTTTAGACAAATGAATACACGTAAAAGGTTCTACGGAGTCGCTTTCATATACAAGCTCCAATAAACCATATATACATATGTTTTATTATAGTCAAGTGCACTTTTAAAAAATATCAGCTCCTGGTTTTAGGGCAGCCAGTCCCCAATAAACTTTTTAAATAGCTAATAGGTTAGTCATTTTAGGGTGTAGAGCGTGCTAAATGAGTCACTTCACAGCAAATGTTGTATGTTTTCTGGGTATTTTCCAAAGATAAGATCAACGCCTCAAGTGCGAACTGCGATAAACATGGAACTAAACATATGGGACGTGATTTTGGCTATAGGTTCTTTGGCAGTAACATCTTTGAATAGCGGATATGGCCAGGTGAAAGGAGGGAAGGCGGAGAAGGCTGTGTTTTGTGAAATATTTAAATTGGCATCGTAATCGGCGTGTGCTCGCATTCGCGTGGCGCTTCCCCAATTTCCATCAACCCTTTTCCTCCCATTTCTGACCCCTGGCAGAGCCACTCCCCAATGGCCATTAGGCGCATGCGACCATTTCGGAGTCACGCGCCCAGACACACGGTCACCCTACTCGGCGTTCACTGCCGACTTTCTGGCGCTGCCCTCCGCTGAGCTGGAGGAATTCGGAGGGAATTTCCAGTGGAGTCCGGGGAAGTGAAAATACTTGAATAGTGGTCTTTTTCCGGAAGGGGTTCGGGTTCGTGTTTATTTGGAGTTTTAATTTGGAATTTCTTTTAGCTTCGCATAGCAGCCACAAATTCGGCGAAGGTGATTTTCCCGTCGTTGTCAATATCGATATCCTTGAACATCTCGCGCAGGTCGTCGTCGGACATCTTCTCGCCCAGATTGGCCATCACCGCCTTAACTTCCACTATGGTAAAATAGTCCACGTCGTTGCGATCGAAGATCCTGAAGGCCTGCTTTAAGCTGACGAGGCTGTTCTGCTCTTCCAGTCGCCTGGACATCACCTGGAGGAAGTCGGCGAAGTAGACCAATCCGTCAGAGTCCCTGTTATTCTCGTTGGCCAGAATGTAGAGCTCGGCTTCCGTTAGACTCTGGCCCAGAGTGCGCATCACTCCTCCCAGCTGCTTGGTGGTCACATATCCGTTCATATCGCTGTCGTACATGTTGAATGCTTCGCGGATCTCCTCAATCTGGTCATCGGACACGGCGGTCACGTTGGCCATTTTGTCTATTTTGTCCATTTTTTCGAATTATTTTTTGTAGTATTATTGTGTTTTTTGTATGGTGTTTCAGTGTCAACTCCCTCTTCCACAATAAACTAAAAATATAATAATGACAGCAATAACAAAGGAACCTCCTGCGAGAGAAAAGGAAGATTATTTCGAAGATTATTTCTCATTACTCGTTACTCTTTACTAGATACTAAATACTAGTTACTCGTTAATAGATACTCTTTACTAGTTGCTTGTTACTTAGTACTTGTTACTAGTTATTCGATACTACTCCTTTGTTATTCGTTAAAGAAAATGAGTATAAAGATATGCAAGAATCCATTAGAACTTACCAATGGAGGTTATCTCATCGTCATCATGTTGACAAACTCCTCGTAATTGATGCGAGTGTCCTGATCTAAATCGTACTCGCGAATTATATCCTCCAGCTCGTCGTCGCCCACCTTAACGCCCAGCGCCGTCAGGACATTCTTCACCTCGGTGCTGGTTATATAGCCTTGGTTCTCCTTGTCGAATACACGGAAGGTATCACGCAGCTCGTCCTCGTGATTGGTGTCGCGCATCTTGCGAAGTATTACGTTACAGAATTCGGGAGCCTCAATCGAACCGTTCCCGTCCGAGTCCACCTCGTTGATCATGGACTGCACTTCGTTGTCGGTGGGTTGACGACCGAGGGCGCGAATTACCACCGCCAGCTCCTTGGAGGTAATGGCCCCCTCGTTGTCCTTGTCCATGATGCGGTATGCATCCCTGATCAAGTTCTGCTCCTCCATGGTTAGTTCCTCCATCTCGATTCGTAGAAGCTGTTCGGTAGGCAGAGACCTTGTGGCTTAACTCTGAAATGTCGACTATTTATGACTGGAATTTCCCCAGTCACTCGGCTGCCTGTGCAAAGTAAACAACTCCACACGTGGGACCCTGACATTGAAATCGATTCGTACTATCCCAAGGGTAAGCCGAGAAGCGGCGGGAGTCGAAAGATGGAGAAATGAACATCCCCGGTGGCTTCTTTTCGGTGCAGTGTGCACAAAGTCGATTGGCACAAAATCAATACGCTGGTTATGTAAGCGCAGTGGCGCACGGACATCGCTGATTGATTCGAGTGTCCTTGGGCCTGCAGCTGATCGCCTCCAACTTACAGCACCAACTACATATATCAGCCTTCAGCCATCAGCCGTTTGTTAATAAAGCGGCGATGGGGGTGTCACTAGTGGGGAGAGGCCGCTGGCCGCCCCACACCTCGGCTCTTTGTCGGGCCCAAATGTGCACAATCAGGGTCGTTGCCACAAACGCGGATTCCACCCGGAGATAGGCATGTTTCCACATTCTACCAAAACAGCCTTCAAACTGAGTTTCCTAAAGATATTTAATTTTAAATGATCGGAAATACGCCTGATTTATTTAATTCTGGCAATAGTTGTGAGATCTTTCTTAGTTATATTAAATTTGAACTCTGAATTGTTAATTAAAAAGCTACTAAACTCTAACTTAATTAATTCAAAGAAAACAGAATTAAGACTGATTGTATGTATTCTTATCAGTATCGGGACAATCACTGAGTCCCGAGTCCAAGTTTTTGACTCCATGAATAAAAGATCGTTTCTAAAATCCATTGATTTATGGCAAAACTAGAGTCTTTATAAAATGAGCAGGCCAGAGAGACTACCATTCGATTTTTCCTAAGTGCATTGTGACAAGTTGGTGGTTTCCATCGCCAGGGGCCAGGTTGTCATGCGATTTGGGTTTGGCGACGCTTGGCCTGCGCCTTTGTTGGCCGCCTTTTGCCGCAGGTTAATTTCAGCTCTTTCCCTTGCGGCCCTTTCACCTGAGCTGCCCCCCAGCCGTCCGCAACATGGCACACCTGACACCAGCTCGTGGAGCAGGACTTGGCGCAGGAGCATGCGGCACGCTCACCTCTGGCCACAGTCGAAACAAATAATAGACAGGAATTTGACAACGGCACGAAAAGGCTCCATTGTGCGGCGTCGCTTTAGTTTGAGCATTTGTTTGGGTCGCATTCGGGGGGCAGAGAGCGAGCTGAAGGGCCGCAATATAAAGATTTCTCGCATGTGTGTGCTCCTGCGGGCCAACTAATATATGTCGCCTCGAAATTGCTCCCATGACGGAGCGCATTCCGCGCTCTAAGCTTGCCTGGCAGGCCCAAGGACTGCGGCCATATTTACCTAACAATTTATGTTCTAGCTCGGGCCTAGAACCTGTGGAATTTCTTTGATTTTAATTGGCTAAACCTAATGTTATATGTAGTTGGCTAAGGTGGGGCCATACCTTATGGTGTAAATAGTAATAAAAAAGATGTATTCAAATACTTGGCGAGATGTTTTTCTATCAGTTTAGAGCTCAATATTATACTTGTTTAAGGCATCATCCATAGTTCATTTCTTGTACTAATATACTTGGACATTTCTTGCAGGAGAACCTGCGCGTTGGCTTGGAACATAAGAAGTTTGAAATAGACCCGAAGTACTTGCTTCTCCTGGGATTCACACCGTCTAAGGATGCGTTGCAGCAGCTGGAACAGCAAGAGTCGGGTCCCCAGCTGCCCAAGACAGATCTGCCGGCTCCGGCCACCAAAGCGGAACTGGAGCTCGGCGAGCTGCGAGGTCTGCAGCATGCCCAGGATGCCGTCACCTTCGGTGGCCGTCAGGGAGGATCACGCGAGCAACGGGGGCAGCGCAAGCGAATCACCACGCCCTACAACGGCACCAAGAGCAACTTCACCATCGTCACTTATGTGCTGGAGGGGCAGGCGGCATCAGCCATCCTGCTGGCCCAAAACATTGCCGCAAAGCTGCCCAGCGAATACCTGCTCATCTACGACTTGGGCGTGTCCGAGGAGCAGCTGCGGGACTTGGGCGTCTACTGCAACAACAGTCGGTGCTCGGTGATCACATACGACTTGTCGGTGTTCCCCTCCTTCGTGGGCGATCAAAGGACGCACGCGTACCGGCCCATCGTGATAAAGGATGGCCTGATGCGGGCCAGGTCGGTGCTGTTCCTAGAGAATTACATGAGGGTGCGGGGTGGCTCCCCTCAGCTACAGAAGCTGCAGAGCCGCATCATGGCCGATGGATCTCTTGGAGTTCTTGGCTGGAACACACCGACGGCCGTGTCCTCGCTGACGCATCCCAAGATGTTCGACTATTTCGAGTCGAATGCCGAGAACTTCATCTTCCTGCGGATGATCGACCTGGATGCGGTCTTCTTCTTGGACACGCCTGACGTCACCGAGAAGATCATGCTGCCCTGGCTGAAGTGCTGCCTCACTCTCGAGTGCATCGATCCAATCGGTGAGTTGGCCCCCCCATGGATGTGTCTACGATACGGAAAACTATCATTAGGAATGTGTACATGGTAGACTGACCCCAATATAAATCAATCAATCCTACGTTTTGGCCACCCCAAATCCCTAGTCTTGGGGTTGGGTTGCTTTACTAATGACCGCCATTTGCACGGCATTCCGTTGATGGCACTCACATCAGTGAAATTTATGTAATTACCATCTGAATTGGGATTGATGGCAAACGTGGCACTGCCTTTTTTGCTCAAGTAATGTTTTCCCGAACGAATTTGTCAATAATATCAATATTTGTATTTACTTTATTATATATGCACCGCAATTGTAATTGAGGCAACCGAGGGAACTCTGTATTCATTTTCCTGATTTGTTTCGGAAATGAACACGGAGTTCATCATCAGTTGATCCAGCTGAATGAGCTCATAATTACAATCGTAAACCGAATGAATTCGAATTGTAAATATTCATTTGCCAGCTCATTCAGGATAAGTCAAAGTTGACTTCAAAGCAGAGGAACGTCTAAATTCTGTTAGTCATGAAAACACTTCGCAGTCCAGCTTTGAAAGCTTGCTTTTCTCTTATCTACAGTATACATTTTATAGTATTCCTTTTGTGAGCTGCTCGGCTTTAGAAAGCGTTTCATAACATCGTGCGAATATTCTTGATACGTCGGGTGCTCGGTATTCTTCAAATTTTTTACTGTTATGAGTAATGGTCTCACGGGATTCCCCTGTAATTAGATCCCGATAAATTTTGGTAATGCTTTTGCGGCCTCGGAAATAATTAATTTTATCTTTGCAATTTGCATCATAAAGGGAATGATTTTTGTGACCTGATATATCGCATTTCATGGGATTACTCATTGATAGAGCCGAGTGTGGACTTTTTTCTGCATCATTACTGAATTTACAGGCGGCCTGCCTTAAATTCTCCATATAGTAATTCCTTTGCTCCAGCGATTACGATTACGATTATTCGCCATTTCTACAACTAGTGGTGGTAGCTTTTCAGCCTTAGATTTATGAAAGAATTGGCAAATTCCACAAGCGCAGTTCGTCTGAGTTCCTGCATTGGACCGGGGGACCCGAGGACGCCTCCTATCGCTCTGAGATACTTTTTGCTGCAAAACTCCTGGCAACTGGCTTTTTTCCCCCTCTGATGGATCGGACATCTGTGGGTTTTTAAAAGCGTTCTGAACCTCGATTAATTCAATTTCTATGGACTGAGCTCCCTTCTCCCCCGTTACCGACGAAGGTTTCTCTTCTGATTTCTCTGGAAACCCGGGGTCCACCGGCACTGTGTTTTCCTCAGTTAACTCGATATCTTCGGTTTCTTGAGAATCCTCTTCCTCCAAGCCGGTCATCTGCTCATGAGGGTCTGCCCTCGATGCAATTCGCTCGTCATACGATGTTTGTCTCGCGGAGTTCCTTTTACCCAAGGAATGGCTACGAAAGGTTCTTTGACTCATAGCCTCAGACACTATTCCTGGCGGTAGAGGTACCTTTGACAGAGGGGAATCATCGTCCTTTCTCACACTATCTTTGGATTTTCGCGACTTTATCTTCGTAAAGCCATAGTCGCGAACTTTCAGCAGGGTTCCCAGCTTGAAAGCGGTACTCGTTTTCCTTTCATCCTCCTGTCTTTCTGGTTCGAGGCGTTTTACGATTCCAAACAAGGAAGTTAGCTCTGGACCGAATGTCCCGGATTGTGGCTTAGGTGAATCTCTGATATACCCGTTTGTTGACTTAGCTTCTTGCAATTTCTTCGATTTGTTTGGCAAATTGAAAACAGTGCCAGGTAATTTCTTTACAATCCCACTCTTCATGTTGCTGGTCAGCCTTTTGGGATGCCTTGGACCTTGGGCCACAGTTTATGAAGCTTCCTTTGCTGTAACTTCTTGACTGGCTTTGCCGTAATTCTTTGTTGAAATGGAAGCCTCTTTATTGGAGTCTTCCTAATTATTTTAGTTTATTTATTTTCGCGAACTCTCTTCGGGTTAACCCAAAGTTTACCTTTTTCTTCTTTAAACATTTGATTTCGATCCTTTATGGAGTTTGAAGGCAGATAATAATAATATTTCGGATTTCTTCGAAGAGCTCGTTTCCATCCCGGCAAATATTTGATTTTCACTCTAGGAAGGATTCTGGTTTGTTTTTGGCGGTAGTTCTGATTTCTGTGCCCCTTAAACTGCCCAAAAGTCGAGTCGAAAGCTGACTCCTCCGCTGAGAGGTCTTTGACCTGTCAATGTTCAGCCTTAGGAAGATGTTCTGCTTATACTTGAACGTAGGAAGAAGAACTGATCTGGAGAATGGTCTTAGACTTTTAGGACTGCGTTTATTTCAAATTTTGGCTGCCGAAATTGATTTAAAGGAAAAGCCAACTGTTCGTTTTTGTGTTAGCAAACCTGAGTTCTGAAGCATTCGCGGAACATGCGAAAGGCCTCCATGAATTTGCTGAGGAACAGTATCCTGATTATGCGCCAACAGCCCTTGGGCAGATCGCAGTGGATGTTGCACGCAGCGAAGACGCATTCCTGTGGTCCAATATTGTATCCATGTCGGCCACAAAGCATGAAGTGGGTATCGTAGATGACGTACCACGCCTCCACCGTGCAGGCCACTGCCGAGAAGAGTTCCACCATCCGGTTAAGGCGATAGCCTAGCAGCACGAACACCCCAAAGACGAGGCAGATAATGGCAGTCCCTCGAAACTGGGTAAACTTGTATTGCTCCTGGGCGGAGTAGAGCATGAGAGCCAGAAGCTCAAGAATCAGGATGACGGGATAAGCATAGACCTGTAATAAATATAAGTGATAAATAAATCACGATAACTACTGAGGTATAGGTTATTTCCATCACTAGAACAGATCTCTGCTGGATCGATGGATACACTCACCCAATGATTCTGCACCAAGTTCAGTAGATATAGACTCCGATTCAGGGCGCCGATGAGGGTACTGAGCAGCAACACGAGGTAGTTGTGTGGTGCAAACCTCCGCCAATCCCTCCAAACGTAAAAGCACGTATATAGGAACATGGTCAACACCATGCAAATGGGCGCAACATAGGATGGCACAGGATATCTCAGTAAGAACTCCAGGCAGGGCAGGGTACAGGCCACCTGGAGCTGCAAACGGGAAAAGTATTACAGTGGCTTTGGGCTTCGGTATCGATTGGGGCAGAAACCTACAATTAGTATTCCAAAAAACCTTCGAACCAGACGTCGTCGTAGTTTAATATCTGCTATGTCGAATTCATAAGACCTTGGGTAATGACCTTTGGGCAGTAGGAGCTCACATTGTACGGCGATTTCCGTGACTTCGGATTTTTCCACCACCTTTAACGTGTCCATTTCATCACCCGACTGCGGTGGCACTACTACCTGATGCCTAATTATATTTTGTTTTTGATAAGCAGCATTTTCCAGTTAATCGTTTATCTAATTCAGTCTGCTCCATTTCCATTCCATTTCCATAAACACATTTTACCACACACGCAGAGAAAAAAGCGTGAAATTATTATTTATCATTTACATAATCAGGTTTTCTGCTATCTGATAAAGGACAGACGGACAGGGCTAGATTGACGCGACTGCTGATGCTGATATTAAGGATATATTTACTTTATATTTACTTTATTGAAAAGAATACTTTCTCGGCACGGAAGCTGAAATGTTAGGTCAATTTATTTTACTGATTAAAAATGAGAGGCATTTTTAAGAAGTATTTGTTCTCGCAAGCAATACTTTTCATGGATAGGAGGACAATAGGGTATCAATGCCAACATTAACTAATAAAAACTTATTGTTGTTTCCCTGCAGGTGCCCAATCGAATGGCTGCAAGTTCAACAAGAAGCCATTGTACCGGTACTCCGGCTGCCACGGCTACGATGCGTCCGCCTTCAACATCGTGCTGGGCCTCACCTCGCACTTGGACAACTCGAAGTACTCCCTGCCTAGCGACAGCCCCCGGAACATGTTCTACAAGGAGACGCTGGAGCAGGCGACCCGCATACTGGAGAGTCGGCGGCGCAACAGCAGCGACACATCCGACCATCCCTTCACGGATGACTGAGGAGGAGCGCGCACCTAGGACTGGAATTGGACGTGGGTTAAGCCAAAGCATTTGATACAACGTTTTCTACTGACACGAACCCACTCACATTCAGAGACACAGACACACTCAGGAGCCGGCGGAACAAACCGAGATTACTGGCGCAATCGCCGAGAATTCGAAAATGAAAGTCCATAATGTAGTTTAGCTAACAGACGCACTCGAGTGATCGACAGACGCTTTGTGGAGTCCAAGACAAGACAAAAACAGAACGGAGCACAGTAAATTATCGTAGTGTAGGTGTAGGATGTGCAACTTATCCATATATATAACAATTTAGTCAAGACCTAGTTACTTATTTAACGAGATCTGCATGAATATCTTCTGTGTGACTGTTTCCGAGTGTTTGCTTCGCGAGCATCGATAATTGTAATTCCCCGTGCTAAGTTAACTAACCCCCCCTACTGTAAATACATAAGGAAATCAAATGGCATACATTTTGTGATTGTATTTTATAGTTACTCACACGTAGACACACACATATACAGTATAAATATATAAATTTAATGTAAACTGTCCTAGAACAAGATGAGCCAAAAAAGTAAGTTAATAAAATCCTGAATTACCAATACCAGTTAACAGGCCTTCCTCTTGATCTCCAATTAGCTGTTCTTGTACGTTTTTAAGCAAGTTCATACAGTTTTGGTTTATGGCACACTTACTTTGATTTATGTTTAGGAATAAAGGATTCGCGGTGTTGTGGCACCCACTGAAAACTCGAGCTCTGCCTGTGATGTATGGGACCCAAAAGATCTCTGCTCCCACAATAATGGCGGACATCGTTAAAGCGACCAGCAGGGCGCCCGAAGCGGTGTAATCGACGGCGTACGGCGTACAGTGATAGTCCAATGACCAAAATGGCCGTAATTCCCCCCTATGCCAGCAGGACTATGTACATCGACGTCCAAGAAGCTCGTAACAGCGCCCAGCAGCAGGGACTTGGTGACTGAACTAAGTTGACGGGATGCTTACGTCTCATGCTCTCCGAACAGGCCATAAGGATAGGAATAACTATGTGTTAATTATGGCAGCAATTAGAATAGAAATAATATAAATAATTATGACAGCAAATGAATATGTATACATAAACATGCATATGTGTGTGTAAATATTCCGATAATATTTTCGGCTTATACCGGGGACTCCCCGTTTGGGCCTTTGCTTTGCCCGTTGTTATCGAAAACTTTCGATTAAATTTAAGAAGGAAATATTTGTGTTACTTTCGCGTTGTACCTATTCGAACCGGCGGGTGCGAAGACAGAAATGTAAAACAATCTGAAAGAAATCTGGAGTATCTGGGAAGGTTCTCTGGATCTGCCATACACGGACTTATTAAAACAGAGTTGCCTAACTGCTAATAAAGAGCGCGCTGAAATCAGTGATTTCAAAAATTGGAATTGAAAGCTTTTTAAAATAAGTCAAGGACGAACGATATAGTTGAGAGGCCCGTATTGGTGGGTTAGGACACCCTGTGTAATGCCGTTAGAACACGGATAGAAATATCTCACGAATTCTTATACGCATTGATAATTTTATTAATTGTTTGCCTATCGATGTGTTATCGTGCCCAGCCCACCAGCCAAACATATTGCTAAGTTACAGAAGCTTTGGCGGGAAACAGAAGTATGTCCATGCATATTAATTGTTTAAGTAATATATATAGCAAAGTCCAGTTTTACCCAAAACGCAGTTGCAGGAGATGCGAGCACATCTCTTTTCGATTTGAAATTGAATCCATTGGCAACACTGCAGATGTATGTAGCTAACAGTATACATATGTATGTATGAGCATACATACATATATCAGCCAGTGTTTTGGCCAAAAACACTCCAGTTTCAGATCACTTGGCCACGGCTTGCGTAGCCAGCGATTGTCGGGCTTAAACTTGTTCGGCCAGCAGAAAGTAAAAGTCAACGCCACAGTGTGTGTGTGCAATTGTAATAATGAGTTTAATTACGAAATCGATCGAGGCATTGTTTGTAATGGTCGTATTCTTGGGAACTCTGGCTGTCACAGCCTACGATCCCAACGATCCTAAGATAGCCGAGTGCTGTCTTCCGCCGGAGGGAATGTTCGAGGCCTTTTATCCGCGGGAGGTGGAAGGAATCCCAAACAGTGCATCGCGCCCCGCATACGGACACGGAAGCTTCTTCAAGCATCGGAATCCAGCTCTGGTGGACATCAAAAATTCTGCAGCCTATGGATACAGATTCGATGGCAAGCGACGATTCAATTATGACTAAAACACACGAATAAATTGGACATTGAAATCGATTTTCTGAGTGTTTACAATTGCGGATACGTAGCTATCCCGACATTTCGGGGTAATCGGGGGTACACTCGTTAATAGTACTTCATTTTATTTATTGGCATTCTTATTAAACTTAGGAGTTTAATAGAGTTGTGTAAATTAAGATGTAAAGATGAAAATGTTTTAAAAAAATCGAGGTCATGGTTTTATTAAAAACAAGAAAGGAAGCTAGCTTCGGTAAGACGAAGCTTGTACACCGTATATACACGTTACAATTTAAAAGCAACTGTTTCCATGAAATATAATACATACTACAACAGATTTTAATAAAATCAAATCCAAGATACAAGCATAAATTTATCAAAACAGAGAAATAAAAATAATAATATAAAAAACAATATATTAAAAATATATGTATTTACAGTATTATGAGTGAACATACTGTTATTTAGTGTAATCTAGTGTTTACTTGTAATATATATTGACAGTTTTTAGCATTAAGTATCGATAACACGATAAAGATCGTAAGGAAGCGCGGTCAACTCCGCTTGACAATAAGAATAGGAATTATAATTTTGCGTTATTTTAAATTTGCTTAAATAAAAACAATAAGTTTCAGTATTATAGTATCTCAAATCTGTTGAGATCTTATATTCCTGTACCCTATAATAGTTATTCCGCAAGCCTTCGGTGAATCTATTAGTAAGCGGTGCAAAAATTATTAGGGGTTTCGGGTTGAGTTGGCAGCACCGCTAATCGCACGTCTCTGTCGTTCTGTGTGACTGGCACTGCCTGACAGTCAAGAGCGGAAGAAGAAGAATTCAACATTTCTTTTTTCTTCAAAAATTATTTGGTTTAAAAAGGAAAAAAATATGTTTCTGAATCAAATTCAAATATAAGTCACTTAAAATTGTAAATACCGCTACCAAAGCCAAATCACCAGCACAACATGAACGCGCGCAGCATCGGCATGCTGAAAATGCTCAGGCAGACCTGGCGCACGTAAGAACCGAAAGGGGCAGTGTGGGTGGCTCCGGAGCCGGCGAATATCTACTAACATTTCACAATCGTCCCGATGGTTACGCAGGTGTCCCCGCCGCTTTGCCACCAAGGTGACGTCTCTGGGCGGCGACGAGATCGGCAGTGGCACTGGGATTGGCCAGATCACCGGCGGCGTGCGGCCGAGCGACGGACCGCAGAAGGTGAACACGCCGTCCAAGGAGATTGTCACGCACCTGCCTCCCCTCACCGATCCACTGCCTGACCTGCCGGAGGCGGTGTACGCGGCCCCGCTGGCGGAGAGCGCCATCACTAAGGTAACCACGCTGCCAAACGGACTGCGGGTCGCCTCGGAGCCGCGCTACGGACAGTTCTGCACCGTGGGCCTCGTGATCGATTCCGGGCCGCGCTACGAGGTGGCCTATCCCAGCGGCGTCTCTCACTTCCTCGAAAAGCTGGCCTTCAATGTGAGTTCAAGTGCTCGGTATTTTTAGTCGAATAATCACTAACCGGGCTCCCGTTCCAAAGTCCACAGTCAACTTCCCCAACAAGGATGCCATTCTTAAGGAGCTGGAGAAAAACGGCGGCATCTGCGACTGCCAGAGCTCGCGAGACACGCTTATCTATGCCGCCAGTATAGACAGCCGGGCCATTGATTCCGTGACGCGTCTGCTGGCGGACGTCACACTGCGACCCACGCTGAGCGATCAGGAGGTGAGTCTGGCCCGGCGCGCCGTGAACTTCGAGCTTGAGACGCTAGGCATGCGGCCGGAGCAGGAGCCCATACTGATGGACATGATTCACTCGGCAGCCTACAGGGACAACACTTTGGGCTTGCCCAAGCTGTGTCCGGTGGAAACCCTGGACCACATTGATCGGAAGGTGCTGCTGAACTACCTCAAGTACCATCACTCTCCCAGCCGGATGGTCATCGCTGGAGTGGGCGTAAGTTTTCGTAATCTTTATATTCTGCTGGAGTATCTGATCAAACCTCTGCAGGTGGATCACGATGAGCTGGTGAACCATGTGAAGAGGTATTTCGTAGAGGAAAAGGCTATTTGGGAGAGCGAGAGTCTGGACGATGTGGGACCCACGCAAGTGGACACTTCTATTGCTCAGTACACCGGCGGCTTGGTTAAAGTGAGTGCTTAAAGTCTTGAAATATCCAAACAATTAAATCAGTGAAAATGATTCTAGGAAGAATGCGAGATTCCAATCTATGCGGCCGCTGGCCTGCCTGAGCTGGCTCACGTGGTCCTTGGCTTCGAGGGCTGCTCCCATCAGGACAAGGACTTCGTTCCTCTCTGCGTCCTGAACATAATGATGGGCGGCGGCGGTTCCTTCTCTGCCGGCGGACCCGGCAAGGGCATGTACTCGCGGCTGTACACCAAGGTGCTGAACCGATACCACTGGATGTACAGCGCCACAGCGTACAATCACGCCTACGCTGACACCGGGCTCTTCTGCATCCATGGCAGCGCGCCGCCACAGCACATGAACGACATGGTCGAGGTGCTTACCCGTGAGATGATGGCCATGGCTGCTGAGCCGGGACGCGAAGAGCTGATGCGCTCCAAGATCCAGCTGCAGTCCATGCTCCTGATGAATCTGGAGTCGCGACCTGTTGTGTTCGAGGACGTGGGCCGCCAGGTGCTGGTAACGGGACACCGCAAGCGGCCCGAGCATTTCATAAAGGAAATTGGTTCGTCCTTAGACCTTTCGCTAGTTTAACCATCCAACTAAATACTTTATAACTTATTTTTGCAGACAGTGTAACTGCGGCTGACATCCAACGCGTGGCCCAGCGCCTTCTGAGCTCTCCTCCGTCGGTGGCCGCCCGCGGGGCCATCCACAATCTGCCAGAAATGAGCCACATTACCAACGCGGTGAACGGTTCGGGACGCTCCGGCCTAGGCCGACGGCTCTCCCTATTCAAATAGCGTTCAATGTGAGACTAGTATCGCGATATGAGAAATCATTTAGCAGCTTTGTTGGGCTCGTATTTCGCCATTTTGAGAACTATGGGCATTCGTGTTACGTTTAAATTGGCTAAAATATTTTAAAAAATCCGACTCGGTTTTTTTACTACTAAACGTAAGTGTTTATTCTGGTCTATCTTTTTGGTGATAAGGATATATAAGGAAAGTAAGTTCAAACGGACGAAATCACGAATTGAAAACTAATATGGTAAAATATCAAGTTGAGAATCCTTCCAACAGTTCAAAAAAGACTCATTACTGTAAAAAAGATCTTGGTAGGCAAACAAACGTATGAATAGTTGGCTAAAAACTAATAATTCTGTATAAATGTTCAAAAATAGAAAGACTTGCTGTTTTGAATAGTTGACAAGCAAAAAGGATAGAAAACAAAGGAAAGATATTGCTGTTAATTAATCTTAGTAAGCAAGCGATTACAGCTTGTTTTTTTTTTAGTTTTGTTTGGCTACTGGGAAACTTTTCATATTAATTAAGTCGTTTTCCTATTCGAAATTGATATTTAAACCATGTTTTTCCATTCGTCGTTCTTTTACGATTACCTTTTCCGATGTAATCGTCCATGTCTAAGGTGCACACTTTGGAAATATGTTGGGGTTATTGAACAGGAGCGATCATTAGGAAGATAGGGATGATACCGAGGATCTCTTTCGCACGCGACGCGGGCGCTTGGGAGACGAGCTGGAGCCATCACTATCGCTGCTGCCGCCACTACCATTGAGCTGTCTGGGGGTTACTGGAAATGGTAAAGTAAAATGTTAGTCTTATATTACCGTTCGTGCTCATTCTGAATCACTTACTCCTTGGGCTCTTTGAAGCAGCGCCGTCTAAGTCATCATCGTCGTCCGGCAACTCGTCGCTGGAGATGTTTTCGTGCATGCGATACTGCTTGGGCAGGTGGCTCTCATCCTGCAGGGGTGCTGCTATCTTGGGTCGCCTGGCCTTCTCCTCCTGATGCTGCCGGTCACCATCATTTTCGAACTCATTGCCCGTCTGCTTCTTTATGCTCTTGGCGATGACGCGTTTCTGGTGATCCAGCTGCGGGAACAGGTCCCTGGAGTTCTCCAGCGCCTGCTTGGCGGCGTTCATCTCCGCCTGTTGGATGGAGGAGCCGCTGGAAGTGGCCAGGCGCTTGGAGCGGAAATACACAGCCACTTTGTAGACGCGCGTATTGGTCGGTCCGCTAGCCTCGACTACCTTGTAGTAGGGAATATCCGGCTCGCCTCCATCCATGGTGCGCAAGGTGAGACAGCACTGCTGCAGCTTGGACTTCGGGTCGTTCCAGTCCTGGTTCATAATAAACAGTTGTAGGCGCGGGAACAGACACACGTGACAGAACTGCTCACAGTAGAGCAGACCCTTGTCCACGTACAGGGCGCCCAAAAAGGCCTCCAGCAGATCGGCGCGGTCCTTTGTCTTCAGGTCCGCCTTGGGGTTAGCGTAAACCGCATACTTGGGCATCCCGAGATCGTCGCAGACAACCGCCTGGGTGCGGTTATTAACCAGCGACGACCGCAGCAGGGACAAATGACCCTCGTGGTGCTCGGGAAAGTGGCGGTAAAGGTATTCCGAACAGATCAGCTGGAGCACGGTGTCGCCCAGGAACTCCAGGCGTTGATTGGAGCCCAGCGTCAAGTGAGTGAAGCCAATGGAACGGTCAGTGAAGGCGCGCGCCAACAGCCGGATGTGCTTGAATTTAATGCCGATGGAGTCCTCGAACTTAGTCAGCTCCTTGAGCACGCGGTAGGAACCAATGCAGCCGCGATCGCCCAGCGGCTCCTGCTCTTGCAACGGATGCTCAGGTAGATTCTTCCAGATGCCCAGCAGCTTGTCGTCCTGCCGGAAAAGGGCATCCGTAAAGACCTCGTCCGCCACCTTGATGCCTCCATCTAGGAGAAGGGCTCCCATCAGGGCTTCAAAGCAGTTGGCCATTGCATGACGCAGCTCCAGCTCGTGGCACAGATCCGATCCGTGGGCGTACAGCATAAACTCCTCCAGCTGAAGCTTCTTTGCCAGTAGCGCCAAGTGCTGGTTCTGAACAATGGCGGCTCGATAGGTGGCCAAGCCGCCCTCTTCCAACTCCGGGAACATGAAAAACAGGTGGATCGAGCTGAGGAACTCCACCACAGCGTCGCCCAGAAACTCAAGCCGCTCGTTGTGCGTGATATTGGAGACCGTTTCGTGGTCCTTGCCAAAGCGGGACATAATGCTTACCAAGGTATTGATGCCCCGCTTGCGGGTGTTCATGTAGTGAATCTTGCGATCTCCGTACTCCGGCTGCCGGATGCCGCAGTTGGTCAGCGAGTTGCGCGCATGGTCAGGATTGGTGCCATAGTTCTCCTTGTACGATGGATGTGTGAGGGCCAACTGCAGCAGGTAGCGATTCTTGAACCTGTAGCCGAAGCTCTCCTCCAGCAGGTCCAGCGACTTGTGGAATCGCAGGTGGCCAGTGAGGACAGGCACCAGCATCGCGTGTTGCACCACGTCGCACATGATGCCCGTGCGGTAGAATCCCTCCGAACTGATTGCCACCGTAATATTTCGCTTCATTCGCCCCTGAGTGCGCATCTCCTGCAGGCGCTGCTCCTTTTCTTCCAGCTTGCGCTTGTCCTTGAACGAGGGCTTCGACATGTTGGCCATTAAGTGACGAAACTTGACGTACTCCCGCCACGCTTTCTGGTACTCCGGGTTGCCTGCGTAGCTAAGTTGCGGCGGACGGATGCCAAAGTGCACAATCGCCGGGTGCGAGATTCCAGTTTCCCGGTCCACGCACTCGGGCAGATCTGAGTTGTTCCTGTCCAGCTGATCCACACGCAGCGAGCACGGCTTGTGACCCGGCTTTGTGACCAACATGCCCTTGATAAAGTCCACATAGCTCTGCCACTCGCTCTGACTGATCTGGTTCAGGTGCAGCAGCTGTTGGCGTTCCACAAGCTGGGCGGAGTTGTCCAATAGATAGCGCAGCACCTCGCACATGGCCAGTACTTCCTTTCCATTGTCCGGAAGCTCACGCACGAAGCGCGGCAGAAAGTGGAAGGCTGGGCAGGACTCTCCAGCGCCATCGGACGCAGTATTGGGCATCAAATTGAAGTCAACCAGCTCGAGCAGTTCATGAAATAGGTATTTGACTAGAAATCGAGAAGAGGAAAGTTCAAGCAATTGCAGTAATTGGACGGAAGTATCTATTAATGCACACTTACAGAACAAATCCAGTTCGTGGATGGTGAAGTTCTCCGGCATCTTTTCCTCCTCGTACTCAATGGTATACTCGATATTGAAACGGATCACTTTACAGACCGGCAGGTCAGTCAGCCGCACGTGCGATAGCAGAGAGAAGCCTTCGAAGAGAAACTCGTGCTCGTCGTGCTTGATGATGGTCGGTGTTTTGGTCAGAAAGTTTGTCGGCGGCGAGATGCTGATCCTGTAGTGGAACAGCTTACCGGCATTGTTGCTGTTCCGGTCACACACCTTGTAACCAGTCTCGCCCGGATATATTCCATGTCGAATTCCGATGCGCCGGGATTTGGCTGAGCAGCGGCACAGCGGTCCGTCATTCATCTCTCCGGCGTCGTTGTGCCAAAGATCGGCGTGCACCCGCTGCGGATGCTGCACTTTGCGCGATAGCTCCTCCATGCAGCAATCCTGCTCAATCTTAAAGGCGTCCTCGTCGGAGTCCTCATCGGAGGATGAGGACGATGAGCAGGCTTCCGACTTGTGTTTGTGTTTGCAAACGCGCCTGCGCGCCTTCCTCGGCGGCGGCACGTAGACGGGCAGTTTCTGGCGGACCCGCTCCGCCCGCTGCAGCAGCTCTTCGTCGAATAGGTCGCACAGCTTCTGTAGGCGCAGGCGCCCTTTTACCTCATGTTCGCCGTTGGAGCGTTCGTAGTACGGCTCGGCTGGCGAGGATCGCACCCAGGACTCGGCTGGAGCCTCCGTTTCACGTAAGCTGTTCATTTTCTTCACATAGTCCTCTGATTTCTCGCAAAAGTTGGCACACCACTTGCGAAGGAGCCGGTCCCTCTCGGTCTCCACCTTTGGCTTCGGTCGGGGCTTCTCCACCACCGGCTCGCTCCGCTCTCTATCCCTCTCGCGGTAGCTCCGCGATGAGTAATCCTCGCTGGCTGTACTCCTAGCCGATGATCCGTGGTAGCCGTGCTGGGATCCCTTTGACGCTCGATGCGCATAGTTTCCATGGCCGTGTCCTTGTCGGTGCTCGGAAGCATGTCGGGCTCCATGGCCATGTCGGGGCTCATATCGCTTTCCGTAGTTATAGCCTGAATAGTGATGATAGCCTTGACTGGAACTGTAAGAACCGTATCGCTCTCTCTCGCTGGGTGCCCGGAAATTGGCCGAGTAGTCGGGATAATGCTCCGGATATTTGTAGCTCTCATACGGATAAGATCCCGGGTACAGGTAAGCAGACTCCTGGCCATAGTACTTATCTGGAGCCGCCGCCGGATATGAATACCCGTCGTAGCCGTAGCCTGCATGCTGCTCAAAGGTATCGTAGCTGCAAACGGAGCTGGAGCTAGGGGTCTCCGGAAACTTGTAATGAGCCGAGGGTTCATGGCTATGGGTCTCGGGACAAGCAGTCACGCCAGGCGGACATAAGCCTTCCTCGGTTTCAGGCGGTGGTGGAGGCGGCGGAGGTGGTGGCAGCCCTGATACCGGGGGCAATGGCGGCTGGTACATGGCGTTATTGAAAATAAAAGTCTTTTACAAATTGCAACAACACCTTTTCCATTCTCTTCCCTTTAGAGCTGGAAGACACATCGATGTAACATCGATAACTCGACAGTTCATATAGGAACGGAATTTGGATTAATTATAGCACTTTACATAGCTGATTTTTAATATGAAACAAAGAAATTTAAAAAATGAAGGATTATGTTTGATGCTATTCCTTAAACAAACATTAAAACAAAGATGTTCGCACTTATCGATATTTTTCCAGCTCTATTTTCCAACTGATAAGAATGGAGTAGCCATTCGCCGGGTTTGTTTACATTCTCAGATCTGGCTAGGCCTTCATCAGTGCTGGCATTTTGGTTATGAAAAAATCAGTCTCTGGCGGGAAAAAGCTACAGGAGCTGTAATGTAATGTAACTGTGTCCACGCAAAAATCCTTGTGTAAGGGATAAAAGAACTTGACAGGTATCAATGAAAATATATATTTAACATTTCAGATTCTAAGAAATGTCAATAAAAAAATTATGCCTCCTTCGAATTATTAAACATTTTCAAAACATAAACATGAAAAATAAATGTCAGAATGAGTTAAATATATGTGACAGCCGTGAAAAAATAAAATTTTGCTAGTTTCACATAATATTAAACTATTATTTCAAAATTTAAATAAGCTTAAACGCTAAAAACTCTTAATTTATTCACAAAAGCAGCCAGATATAAAATATAACTGAAGTGACGGGAAAACCGCTGACTTGGCAGCACTGACGCCCAGCTCTTTGAAATGCTACTCCCCCGTTTTACCGTGATCCTCAATCGCTGCTCAATGGCGTTCTACGCGGTGGCCAGCGGTCGGAGAAGTGGTATCTACGACACCTGGGCGCAATGCGAGGAGCAGGTGAAGGGCTTTAAGGGCGCTAAGTACAAGAAGTTTAACACTCGCCAGGAGGCGGAGCAGTTTGTTAATGCCACCAAATCGTATGCTCCCCATGAAGTGGCAGTGCCTTTGGGCCAGAAACAGCAGGCTCCATCGAGTTGGAAGGTCAAGACTATTAGACTGGAGAAGCCGAAGTACACAGAGGCCTGGCCGGACGAAGACCATGATCTCGCAGAGAATGAGCTCGTAAGTTAGAAATCTGCTGAAAGTGCGCATATGTACATAATTCTTCATTTTTTCTTAGAATGCAGCCATGAATGAAGTGGAGGGAGATCCCAGGCCATCTAGCAGTGGAAATGTGGTAATATCCTGTGGCTTCAGCGCTGGAAAACATTAAATACAAGCCAATCTTTTCAGACGGACTTCTTTAACCGCAAACGCAAAGGCGACGGAGGCGGCGATGGGATAATCAAGATGCCCCGACTTGCATCCCAAGTCTCCGAAGCTACGGGCATAAAGAAAGTGGGTGCTTTCCAGTTCGAAATCGATGCGGAAGGCTATGTAATTGTCTACACAGATGGCTCCTGCATAGGCAACGGCCGACCAGATGCCTGCGCAGGATACGGAGTGTACTTTGGGGAAAACCACCAGCTGTATGTGAAAGGACTTATGAATCTTATGACTTGATCATTCCATGTTTTCTTTAATTTAAATCAGAAATGCAGCCAAGCCCGTGGGTGGACGCGCCACCAACAACGTGGGTGAGATACAAGCGGCCATACATGCCATCAAAACTGCTTTGTCTCTGGGTATCAGGAAACTGTGCATTAGCACAGACTCCCAGTTCCTGATAAACTCCATTACCCTTTGGGTGCCGGGCTGGAAAAGACGAAATTGGAAGCTAAAGAACAATCAGCCCGTGAAGAACGTTGTTGACTTTAAGGAACTGGATGAACTGCTGCAAAGTCGTGACCTCGCGGTAAAATGGGTGCGTATCCTAGTAGAATACCTTCTAAATCAGATGTTAGTAAATTATTCAACCCTAGAATTACGTGGAGGCCCACAAGGGAATTAAGGGCAACGAAATGGCAGATCAGTTGGCGCGCCAAGGCTCCGATTTGTACAAGAAACTGAAGTCCTGATAACAAGTATTTTTAAATTTTCCGCGTAACTTACTGTACTATTAGGCAACACTGAATAAATTGAATAGATGTGACAACCCTAAGCAAATGTTTTTATTTACTTCTTACTTACACTTCACAGCAGATTTTAAATAGGTTGTTTGCAATGTTTGCCAAGTGTATTGGCAAGTGGGCAGTGGTAATCCTTAGTGTGGCCCTAATGGGTGACGTGGGCAGGTGCTACGTAGTGGAACCACCCATTGTTCAAGTGGAAATGGACAAAGCCGGCATGCATAGGTTCTTTAGTACGAGTACCCTCGAAAGGTATAGACTTAAAAGAATATATGTTCTTATAGGACGCTCACATACCGACTACGGTTCGACTATCCCCTGGTGGGCAAGGATTGCGAGTACGTGCTGCTCCAGCCGCTGCCCCCATCGGTTTACATAAGCACAGATGAATTAGACGATTTGCAGCGTCTGAAGAGGGTGCGTGTTATCGGAAAACTTGAGATACAAGGCTAACACATAGATTCTTTTTTGATTGCAGCTGAGTGCCGTCTACCCAAAGTTCGTCAACATTGAAGTGGCCACGGAGCGGGCCCAGCCTTTTGACGTTCTATTGCGCGGGACACCTAAGATTACGGAGACGCTGACGCTGCCCGTGCATTTTCGCTACCATGCCCCCAGCGATAAGCGGTGGGTGCGGTGATATTGAATGTTGAAACTAACACTACATTCTAGTAAACTAACCAATTAAATCCGACAGATCGTCGGCAACGGTGGCCATATCCCTGCCGGAGCTCTATCTCAACTGTCCAAAGGCTGATAGCGAACTTGCCGACAGCGGTTTGGTAAACCGGATCGATAGGGTCTACTGCCTGAATGCGCCGGAAAGCAGATTCGACGAAAACAACGACAAGGAGCTTTGCAACTGGCGGCGGGTGCACGTGGACTGCCAGCTAAAGACACCGCTGCGGGCCGAGATCCCCGTGGGCAATGCGAATGCCTACGGTCCGGTTTTGTATGGAACCATCCTGCTTGGCTGGACGCTGGCCCTGTGGACCATAATCCGATCCATGGCCAACACCCGCCGGATTAATCAGCGCCTAAACGAGCAGCGGCTACTGCAGCAAAAGGTCAAGTAACAGGCGCCGAAGACGGTGCGATTCCAAGTCAACAATGGATAATGGATACAAATTAGACACATTCCGCACAAATGTGGGGCTGTAAATATATGTTTTACTATGCTGCGCGCATCATAAGCTGGTGGACAGCGATAAGACGGTTCACATATTAACATATGTGTTTAAGGCGACTTAATTACTTAATAAATCTATAAAGTGGCACACACATCGTAGTCTAATTTGGGCCATAACACAACTAAGTCACGTTAAGCTTCCTGTAGCATAAGCGTAAATATAATAGAATATCTTTATTAACAGAATATCTTTATTAAAGCTAGACATATCTAAAATCGCTGGTACACGTGGCAAGCGGCAATAACAAATAACTTATAATTACTACAATTAAGAGATTGTCAATGGGGCAACGGGCTCTGGGTTCTTCAGAACCGATGGTCCTTGTCTGACGTGGGGGCGATGGTGCTTGAGTCGTTCTCCAGGTTGTTGCGCAACGTCATCGTACTGGACATGCTGGGAGCCTCGTTCCATGGCTGCACTGACGCCTTGCCGAATATTACGAAAAGAGTGTTGCACACTAGATAGATTCCGCCCGTGATGAAGAACACCACACGCCACTGACTGGGATCCTCCTCGTCGTTGAGAATCGCTCCCACCACCAAGGGAGCCACAATGGACGTCACTCCAGCTATTCCATTGGTCACTCCCATCATGGGCCCCGCAAAGTTGGGCGACAGATCGATGTGGTTGACCAGGTAGCCGCAGAAGCAGCCCGCATTGATACCCACGGCCAGCGTCAGCAGGAGGATGGCCCACGTTTTCTCGTCGGCGGTCATGTACCCCAATCCAATCAGGCAGGCCATCGGTCCCCACTGCCCAATCGAGTTGAACAGCTTGCGGGCGGTGGTGATCGAAATGGTGCCTCGGTTGATAAGAAGATCCGAAATGGGACTAACCACCAAGCAAAGCACACCCATGGCGAAGTACGGAAGCGATGAGAGGAAGGCATTGGACTTGACGTTCAGCTGCAGCACACTGCTCATGTATGTGGGCATCTCTGTCAGCAGGGTGTAGAAGCCCCAGGTGAAGCCGCAGTGAGCGGCCAGCAATCCATAGAAAGCTGATGACTTGAAGATCGACATCCATGGTACGGGCATGGACTGGAAGGACAAGTTTAAAACTTAGAACTTAGGATAATCCGTTCAGGGAAGGCAAAGTGAATTCTGACTCACCTGGCTCGCACTAGTGCTGCCCGTTAGACTTTCGATGTATTCTCGCTCATTCTTGCTGATCCTGCGGGAGGTGGCCGGTTCGTTGGCTGCCTGCCAGAAGAACAGAAGCGCCCAGGCTAGGCCCAGGCCCCCGGAAATGTAGAACAATCCCGGCCAGCCCATGCTGGACTCGAAAATAAATCCACTGGTGAGCAGGATAACAGCAGTTCCAAACTGAGCTCCCGAGTAGATGCCCGTAGTGAGGAATCCCCGCTCCGTGCGGGGTACCCACTTGGCCAGGAGTGTGTGGACACAGGGATAGACCGTTCCCTGGACTAATCCGGTAAAGACGCGCAAAATGCAGACACACTCCCAGCCACTGTTGGCGGCCATGGGATGGAAGAAGCACAAGATGCCGCCAATGGCTGTGGCCACACCGAGGACCAACTTGGCACCAAATCGCTTGGCCAGAAGACCTACGGAGAGCAGAGTTAGTTATGGAACACTCTGGCAAATGAATCTCCTCACCTGCTGGGACCTGAGAGACCACATAGCCCCAGAAGAAGCTGCTGAGGATTAATGACTTTTCAGACGTATCCCAACTGTAGGAAGGAGCTCCTGCCGTGGACTGGGTCATGGGAACAATGGCAGCGGAGATGTTGACCCGCTGGAAGTAGTTGATCATCATGCCCACGAACAGGATGATGGCCTGCCAGTGGCGGGTGCCGAAGCCACTAGCTGCAAGGATAAACATGACATTAATTATTTAAACTATATTTGCATAGTAAAAGCTGTTTTTTTCTGTTACAGGCTAGATTCCTCAGCGGATTCGGAACTACGCGGATCAGCAGGGGCCTCGTCTCTCCGTTGGAATAGTAAACCATGTTTGATCGGCTGTGGACTTAACGACCGTCTGGCTAAACGATTTATTAATTCCCTCATTAAATAAATGGGCTGTGCGAATTGTTTGTCAGCTGCATTATTATTTCTAGGACCTTTTTACTCCATTTTCGTTTTATTGCCGTTTAACAATGCGCCCTGATAGTGACGATTCCATTAATTAACGACTCCGACAGACTCGTTTTCGGTTTTATTATAATAATATTGTCATTATCATTATCATTAAAACCTGCCAATGAGGAAAACAAAAGCGCTCCACTCTCAATGGAAAAGAACCCGCTGCGGTGTTGCGCCAGTGGAGTACAGTCGGGTGGGGGACAGGAAGTGTGAAAGGAGCCGTAAACTTTAATTGCCGCCTATGAATTCGGTGTTCCTGGGATTCAGTTCTCCGAAATTCGTTGCTTTGCAGAGATGTTGTGCAAGCCCCACATCCACTTAAACTAATATATATATTTTCTGTTTGCCAAGTGAATTATCTCTTGTTGATCTTCATAAAGACTGACACAAAGCTCGCGCAGATGTCTGATATACGATGGAGATATGGTTTGCAAATATGGCCAGACGTCTGGATTGTAATATAACTGTTACTTAGGGTAGGTCTGGATGATCTCAATTGCAGTTAAAGCACAGAAAGAGTTGGCTGGTATAAGAGAGGAAACTTATACGACACAATGGCGGCTTAATAATTAACATTATCTGCGCTTCTTGGTCGTCGGGTACTTATATTTCTGATCGGCCGAACTCCTATCAAGAACCTATAATGGGCAGTCGGTGAAGTACAGGACAACACTCAAGATCTGTCTCGGCGATGGAAACTATTAAATCTTCCTCTACAGGCTTTTTGTACAGTCAAAATCAAAACCATTTTTTTAAGCCAACAACTTGATTAATACTTGGTATTGTTATCGGAGCTGATAACTTCATTAAGATTATTAGTTACTATAAACTCGGATGTTTTTGTCACCAATTATATATATAGTCACGGCCTCTTCACATAATCGGTGCAATTGTACTTGAACTTTAAAGAGTAAAACCAAACAAAATTGCACTTACATTGCGAATAAAGCTCGAGGGCTTTGTGTCTTTCTCAACAACTGGCTTTCCAGAAGCTTGAAAATATTATTATGCCAATCGTAAAAAACGATATTATTGAAGCCTTAGGCAGATAGTTTCTCAACGTTTCCGTAATTTTGTTAGGTCTTACGCGTAAATATTACGCGAGGTTTGACTGTATTTTGCACGCTTTCCCTTAATCCGTCAGATAATGACTCCCACCATATGCGATCTCTGGGATCGTTGACTTACGCCTGGCCTTATCCTCGGAGGTGTCGAAACCCATGTTATGTCACTGATATATTTATTATTACACGTCGATTTAAAATCCGCCGGAGTACCTGTGCTTGGGCGCAAAAACGTTGGACGACTGCGGACGCATTTGAACACCTTTCGCTTTTATACTGATACCACAAGAACCATTTTCCAGATTACAACAGCCGAGGGGCCTCCAGTTCTTAAGTACTGGCGGGGCTGCGCAGATCGTTCGCCATTATCGCGGCCATAATCATAAACCCATAAAGATCTGCCAGAACTCTCGGCAACAGCCGTGGCCCATCCAATGCAAATTATATTGTGCCTTGGCTTTGATTTACTTTTCATTGAGACGGAAGTAATCTATTGAACCGTTATCGGATTTGGCTCCTGCCTGATATGTAGTTATAGCTATGGAGGTTAGTATTCGGCGCAGAGTTATTATCTCACCACTCGAACGTCGTTCAGCTGCAGTCGAAAGCCCCTTTAATGCATATGATTCAGCTGTAATCTCTTGTTTTGTGCAATTTTTCACAGAATTCTTGATTATCCAGGTCTAATTGCTTTACGGCTCCCTGGCCTGAGGCGTCAACACTTTGGATTCCCAGTGAGTTCTGGGGAAGCCTATATATGTTAATATATCTTGATGGTGTGACATAAGACATTTAAAATATAAATTTTAAATCGTGTAAATAAACATTGAGTAAAAATAATACAATGCAATCTTTCGAGTTCACGGAAAAGTGATAGTGTAATAAGCAATTATTTGAGATGACTACAAACTTTCCTAGTGTCATCTCGATTATCTCAGCCTCCTCGGCACACTTTAAACTAATTTTTAGCTGGAAGAAGTATTTATTAATTTATATACACATAATGCCGATTTGAGTTAAAAACGAATGCGGAGAAAACTTTCATATTGTATACAATTTCCGAGTTTCCGCCTATATGTAACACTTTATAAATAGGATCTTAATAATGACAACAATTTTCGGAAACAAAGTTCCACATGAAATATGGTTCTATCAATGCCACTGACCTGTGAAAGAGCTTAATACCAAGTTTAAATGAATGCTGGAGATTTTAAAGAACAAATTAATAACATTAAAAAAAGCACATTACATAATAAAATATAAAATAGGTTTAAAAAAAGATGGGCGCGTTAGCTGGCCTGAGGTAAATAAAAATACTTTTTTTTACTACGTTTTGTAATTAATCCTTATTGTTTATAGATTTAAATAAGCACATATATTAATTTTTCTAAGGATAACGGAAAATTTGAATAACTTAAAAAAATTATACAAGAAATGTAGGACTTTTGATCCTACTAAGTGTATTAAATTCAAGAGCCCAATATATATCGGCTTCGGTTACTGATATTTTTACCACCAGTTTCAGTATTTCATTTAAAATTTCGTTTTTTGTAATAAAACAAGTAAGTAATTAAGTAATTATAAATAATGATAATCTAAATTTTAAAATCTATAAGTTTCACAGACTCAGTGAACTTTTTTATTAGAGCAGCATATCATTGTGAAACAAATATTGGTATTGCTTAAAATTGAGGATTAAACATTTTTTAGAGTTACGATTGTGATGTATCGCCTTTTCCTTCACAAATTTTAGTTATTAAATAAACGTTTTGTTTTTATTTCGGATATCTGCACGTTTTCCAACATTCGCGGCGTTTTCTTGTTTTGATCCTCTGGTCACACTAAGCTAGGAAATAGGAATACAATTTTATTTATTTGTTTGCATTTGTAATATGTCTACGCGATCCTCATTCGGCGATGATGAGCAGACAAAAGTGCCCCGCATCATGACCTTCCGTCCCAGCTATGAGGAGTTCAAGAACTTTGCCTCCTACATCGAGTACATGGAGTCCCGCGGTGCCCACTTAGCCGGCCTGGCCAAGATCCAGGTAAGCTTAAGCTGATCAAATGTTAAGTTTTTCCGATTAATTGCCTGGTGTCCCACAGCCGCCAGCGGAATGGGTGGCCCGGAAGGATGGCTACCATATAGATAACATTAACATGACCATACCGGCTCCTATCTGTCAAGTGGTCACGGGGTAAGTGGTTCATCCAACGCAGTGGTCGTGAGCCCGTGCTATAATCCTATCTCCGGCTTGAAGGGCCCACGGACTATACCAGCAGATAAACATACAGCAGCGCCGGCAGATGACCCTGCGCCAGTTCATGGAGAAGGCCAACTCCGAGCTGTACCAGACTCCACGCCACTTCGACTACGAAGACCTGGAGCGCAAGTACTGGAAAAACATCACCTACATATCGCCGCTGTATGCTGCAGACGTTAAGGGGACGCTGAGTGACGACGACCTGGACGTGTGGAACATCGGACGCCTGGACACCATCCTCAATCTGGTCAATACGGACTACAACATCATTATCGATGGCGTGAACACGGCCTATCTGTACTTTGGCATGTGGAAGAGCTCCTTTGCCTGGCACACCGAGGACATGGATCTGTACTCTATTAACTATCTGCACTTCGGGGCACCCAAGACATGGTATGCCATTCCGCCGGCGTATGGTCGCCGACTGGAGAAGCTTGCCAACGAGACATTTGTGGAGAACTACAATGAGTGCAATGCATACCTGCGCCACAAGATGACCATGATCAGTCCGAAGGTGCTGCGCCAGCACAACATTCCGTACAACAAGATCACCCAGGAGGCGGGCGAGATAATGATCACGTTTCCCTTCGGTTACCATGCAGGCTTTAATCATGGCTTCAATGGAGCCGAGTCCACAAACTTTGCATCCAAGCGCTGGATCGAGTATGGCAAGCGGGCCAGTATTTGCAAGTGCCGCAGCGACATGGTGAAGATCTCGATGGAGACGTTCGTCCGCCGCTTCCAGCCGGAGCGCTATGAAAATTGGCTAAAGGGCCAAGATCTTGGCTGCCACCCAGAGGAGCCGGGCAAGATATGCGCTTCAGCGCCGCCAACTTTGAACGAGTACGAAAAGCAGGCGAGGTATTACATTTGATGTTCCCTAAGGGTCACGAACTTGTACTAAGATAACTTCATCTTTCAGTTTGCGAGCGATCAAAGCCAAGGGACCTTCGCCTCAAAAGCGAGGCTGCTCGCTGGCCGCCACCAATGGATGTGAGTCGAACGAGGAGGATGCAGATGCCGACGACAGGGCCAGTGTAAGCAGCTACAGCAGCTCCCGCCATTTGCAGCCCGTGGTCAAGCTGCGCAAGCTGGCGCCCAAAGAGCCCACCGTACCTGAATCACCAGCCCCGCCCAAGAAATACGATTTTAACTCGGTGGCCGTCGTGCGCGTCAGGCGCCTCTGGAACGACCTGCCAAGCACTGATAATGGGGTCAATCTACTTACCAACGGCGTGGTGAAGAATACTAAGCGTATGCGCTTTCAGACAAAGGTTCTCACACTTGACGACGAAGATTGAAGGCTTCCTTCCGTTAACGCCGCTGCTCCAAGGGCAGTCTCGATCTCCAACTTAGATTTTCGTGCGGCTGCAATCAAAGATCTAAACTAAGTAGTGATAGGTTTTTTATATTTTAAAGTTTTAGTTTGTAACCAGAGATGACGCCATCACAGGAAAGACTTGTGAATAGAATTTACTAGATTTTCTAACCATATTTGTAGACCACCAAATCAAACCATTTTTTTGTAAATATTTCACGCTGTAATGGGGCGAAACAAAGCTAAATTTGTCGCCAAGTATTCCCTACTTTTTCAACAAGTGTTCGTTCCCACCGAGGAAGGTATTGTACAATAATTAAAATTGGGCTGCACTTCGAATTCCAAAAAAAGAGAAGAATGTTTATAAATAATTACACTAGTAATGGCTTTCAAGATGTTACGACATGTGCAAAATTCTTTTGCAACGGAAGGCGGAAACGCCCATCGAATTGACAACCGCTAATTAAGAGCCCCCATTCGCGGTCTATAAAAGCAATCCGGTAGCTTCTCTCCAGCAGTTACTTCTAAAGGAACCCGTAAGTGACAATGTTTGGATTCTTTAAACTGATGTACCCGGCACCACTGTCGCAGCTAATCCGCACCAGGGACTCCAATGCCTATCTCCTGGGCATGCTTCGAATATCCGGCCTGAACCTATGCAACGATTTCGGTATGGGCCACAAGATCTGGAGAGTGATCTCCTTCACTTTCATCATGCTGATGCTGCCGGTTAGCTTCGTGTTAAACTACACGATCCATCGGGCGGAGTTCCCCCCGGACTTGCTGCTGCAATCGCTCCAATTGTGCCTTAACGTCTGGTGCTCCTCTGCCAAATTTTTGACGCTGGTCATCTACAAGTCCAGACTGGAGCTGGCCAACAAGCACTTCGACCTGATGGACGAGTACTGCGTGATGCCCGCGGAGAAGCGCAAGGTGCGCGATGCAGTGGCCGCCATCACGAGGTTGTACCTGACCTTCGTTGTAGTCTACGTTCTGTACGGCACCTATTCGCTGCTGGAAGCACTTTATCATGACAGGGTGCCTTTCAATACCTACTTTCCGTTCGTGGACTGGCGCCTCGATCGGACGCAGCTGTACATCCAGGCTGCCTTGGAGTACTGTACCGTGGGCTACGCCATATTTGTGGGAACGGCGACAGACTCTTGCCCACTGATCTATGTGGTGGCGCTGCGTACCCACATTCTGCTGCTCAAGGACCGCCTTATCCACCTGGACGAGACCAGCAGCAACATTTCCAGCAACGATCCCGACTACATGTACACATCTCTGGTGGATCATATCAAAGTTCACAGGACTATGCTGAAGTAAGCACATTCGCTGGCGATTTACTCCACTTATTTAATAAGGGAAAATTACAAAAAGTCGAGAATATATACCAGACTCAGGCATACAATGTTACGATCGAAGCCCGATAACAAAATTCATTCCGCATGCCTTAGGGAGCGATGCTTGTCCCCGAAGGAGTCTTTCAAAGGCTTGGTATTTGGGAACTCATATACTTTTTGCATAATGTACTCTCTATAAAAATATTTTTATAAGGAAAGTGGTTAAATTGAAGAACGCTCTTAATTTTTGAATATCTTAATCTTTCTGCCCACCAGTTTTTGCGAAGCAATCAAACCGATCATCTCTGGCATGATTTTTACACAGTTCGTGGCATGTGGGTCCATCCTGGGGATTGTCATGATCAATATGGTTACATTCGCCGATCAGTCAAAACGGTTCGGCATTATTACCTACGTGATGGCCGTACTCTTGCAGACATTCCCGCTCTGCTTCTACTGCAATGCCATTGTGGATGACTGCAACGAGCTGGCGAATGCACTGTTCCATTCGGACTGGTGGATGCAGGACAAGCGGTACCAGAGGACAGCTCTCCAGTTTCTGCATAAGCTCCAAAAGCCCATGACGTTCAAGGCCATGAACATATTCAACATCAATCTGGCCACCAATATCAATGTGAGTAAATTCTTTTGGTCTTATTTTCCAAATGAAATGAAGGCTCATCCGAGTCCTTGTGCAGGTAGCCAAGTTTGCTTTCACCGTCTACGCTATTGCCAGCGGAATGAACCTGGACCAGAAGCTACAGATCCAAGAAACTCAATAAAACAATAACTACATTATAGGTACACACACACGTACATTGTTTTATGAACTTAACACTCGTTTGCTTCATAGTAGTAAGTATAATAATCGTATATGCATACAGCGAATTATGAATAAAACGTAAACTAGTTAAAACAAAACTTGATCGAACAATGGGATATAAAGAAAGTCGCTACATATTCTTAAACCGTTCAGCCCAGGCAGAAGTCTATCGGTTGGGTGGAACCTAGGTGGTCCCGGCGGAAACAGGGGATCGGGTTTTACAGAGGCTTGTTCTCTGGTTTTGTCTATTGGTATTGCTCCCTGCGGCTGGCCGATTGTTTCTTTGAAATGAATGTGCTCTGGTGACGGAAGATGAAGTTAAATGGACATTGTTGCCGGGAATTGCACGTATTTATAATGCCAAGCAAGGAGTATATTTATAGCTCGCAAACAGTTCGAATGTTTCGGCGGCAGTTTATTTTGCGGGGTGGGATAGGGAGGGAGCGCGGATGGGGCCTACTACAAGATCTCTAAGTATATTGATGATATTTTTAATGGCTGGCATAGAGATGAAACAGCGAACTTTTACAATTAACATAAACTTAGGCGAGATAACTATATGTGTCTTTGTGTCCCTCCATTCGCTCCAGATACTCCTTTTCGATCAGGATGTCTATGCACTTCTTAATTACGGGCACCTTGGGCTTGAAACGCGTCGACAGCTGGTTGAGCACCTCCGAGATAAGATTGGTGTGGTTAAGTCGCTTGCGCATCTTCATGATGCGCACAATGGCCGCCTGAATGAGCAGCTTGCGATCCTCCTCTATGTGCTTATGTACAGTCTCCTGCTCCACCTTAAGCTCAGTCTTCAGCGGCTGGTTGATGTTGATGCGGCGCTTCTTGTTCTTGTAGTCCAGAAACAGCTCCACAGACGACTCTGGGGTTAGAGAGTTCTCATTGTCGTTGGAGGTCAGCACCTTTGCCTTGAGCAGTATTTGCAATACCTGAAATCAAGTCCGGTTATGTACGGAGCGGCACAGGAGGAGCTAGCTCTGTCTTACCTGAATCAAGTTCTCCTGCTGAGTTTGTGTGTTGTCCAGGAGTTGCTGGACCGTGAAGCTGAGCTGATCGTTAAACTGGAGGAGCACTGACATCTGGAAGGTACTGGCCTGCAGGGTGTACACTGTGGAGGTGTTATTCCGATTGACGTTCATGATAAGCTCGCCCTTGCACATCTGGTAGAGCCAGTTGAGCTTGCGACCCGAGTGTCGGGCGGCGTAGAACTCGTTGAATTGTCGGACTGACCGCTCCAGCTCGGAGGGCAGCAGGAAGTTGTTGCTCAGCTGGAAGGGCCACGATCCCGATGAGAGGACCTCGATGCCAAAGTCAATTTCCGTGGTCACGTTTTTGTTAGCCAGGTACTCCTTAAAGTTGGAGTTTAGGTCCTTGGAGACACCAATGTCCTGGAACATACGCTGCAGCTTGACGGTGTACTCGTAGCCACACGTCTGCTTCAACTTGGAGATCATCATGGCCTCGGCGTCGTCCGATGCCGATGTGTGGTTCACCAGACGCTTGGCCAGCATCTTGGAGTAGTATTTCTGGAAGACATCCTTATCCTCGATATACTTAAACACGACCATCACCTGGTTCAGATTGTCCTCGAGCTCCTTGTCCTCTGGATTTTTCGATGACTTCTTCAGCAACAGGTCGCAGTACTTGGCCAGCAGCTCGGGCGACTTGCTGGCACTGTTGGCGATCGTGACCACATTCGAGTTGATAAACTTGCCACACGCCTTGTCCAGAGCGGCCACGAATCCGTTGTCATTGTTAAACGCCGTCAGGACGAGGGCGTTATATTTTTTGTGTACGTCCAGGATGGTCTGGACGTAGGTCTTCGGATCGTTGGCCGCGTCGGTGGTGCAGCACTTGGCAATAGCCTCAGTGCCCTGGTGGAGTATGTGGTTCTCTAGGATGGTCTTGAGGTCTGTCAGGTTCTTGGGCGACAGGGCGACCAGTGAGTACATTCGTTTCAGATCGTCATTTCTGTCTGCATTCAGCAGATTCTGGAACTCGGTGTGGAATATTTTCAAATGTTTTTCGATGAGAACCTGAAAGCAACAGACAGGCATTGCATTAGTTTATGGATCTACGAGTAAATATCAATAGAGTCTCACCTGTTCGCATGTGGACTTGAGCGATTCTGCCGTGGTCTCGTGCAGATACGAGAGCCCGTTCTTAGAGTTGATGCCACGCACGCGCTGTTTCTCCTCCTCCAGGCGGTTCTCCACGTGCTTGAGATACTCGGTCACCGTGTTGGTGGATAGGAACGCGTCCGATTCCTTCTCGTAGAAGGCGTACGTGTCGGCGATGAACTTCCTCTCGAAGTTGTCCTTGTAGACGGAAAGCTTTTGCTGCTCGGCGTCGGCGTCCTCCTCGTTGAAACTGAGTTCCACATAACACTCTATGACGTCGCGCACCAGCGATCGGTTGATCAGCTTGCCCTGACGCTCCTCCTCGATGGACTTGAGCACAGCCTTAGTAACTGGCTCATTGAGCACCTGGAACAGGTGACCCTTCCAGGCGACCAGGGCCAGACGATAAATCTTATAGATACCCTTTTGACCCTCCTCGCACTCGCGCTTCACCCAGTTGCGATTCAGGTAGTTACAGATGCCGTCGAGTACTGTGCTGGAAAACTGGTAGGACTTCCACTGCTTGGTGTAGCGGGACAGGAGCACCTCCTCGCCGCTGATTGCCTTGAACTTGGTGAGCAGCTCGCTCAGGTATGACTTGAGGAACTGCTCCAGTCGGTCGTAAAGCTTCTTGCCGACTAGTTGGGCGCCGCCTGTCTTACCGCTGCTTCGTCCTGTTGGCGCAGCATTGACGCTGGTGCAGTAGTCATAGACGTGAGTGTAGAAGCGCATGTACTGGCTGCGGGTGAGCGACTTTTCCTGGTCGAACACCTGCATTATGCCCTCGACCAGTTCGCTCCAGATGTCGTCCAGGTTGACTGGCCTCTGTGTGGTTTGCGCATTGCTCGAGCGGTTCATCTTGGCGGCGGGAGAACTCTGCCGATTGCCTTCTCCCAGTGGAGCTGGCTGCTGTGGCTCTGCTGCCTGCGATTGCGGGGACTCTGTGGTGCCTGCGGCTGACTGCTGCACGGGCGACGAGGGGTTGCTGTCCTGGTGGCGTCGTTTGGCGGCTCTCGTCCTAGGTGCTGTGGCCGGAATCTTGGCAAATCGGTCTTCGAATTTTTGAATTTAGAAAAAATCGATCTGCAACAAAAAACCGACGAGACGAAACGAAACGATATACAGACGGAATGTGGTAGGCCTCGCAAGTTAAGCGACAGCGTCGGCGACGGCGACCCGAAGGTCGCCCGTTGTGATCCAATGTCACAGCAATAAAAGAGAGGCTTGCGGAATACACACACACACACGCACACACACAGGCAGACATTTCTGCACCGCGCCTCAAGGTGTGGGATGTCACGGAGCAGGTGATACCCTGCAGTAGGGTATCAGCCATTGCACTCCAAACTATCGAGAGATCGTGTTCGTGGGCATGAAAACTCAACTTCCTGGTTAAATAAACATACACACTCACACTCGAGCTCGCCCTCGCATACAGACACACACACAGAGACACAATGGGGGAAAAAAACCAGTGCACATATGTACATACATACGAACGTACGCAAGCATTACACTGCATTAAGCAACTTTTAAGCAGAGTTCGCTAATTTCCGCGCACCCTGCTAGCTGTTAAATTTGACGGAAAGCCCGTGCGCCTTCGTTTTCTTTCTGTGACGTCGTGATTTGATTTCCCCCTTTCGGAACACACACACTTTTTCTCTTTTGTTCGCCATTTTTGCAGCGAAACACCTTCGTCTATCGTCGAGTTTGCACGGTTCTCGCTGCTATTTACCTGTTTCCAGACGCCGTTTAATACTATACTAAATTAAACTTGTATTTCGCAATGGTGCTTATAATTAACATTAAGTTTTTTCCGTGAAAATGACCAACTTCAACTTTCCATTGGAAATAGGGATGTGAAAATAATATCAAAATAATATATCGATATTTGTATAAAATCGCGATGTCTTAACGTAATAATTTTTTTGTTTGGCCAAATGAGTGGATATTGATATTTTCGTATATATTCTGATATATTTTACTTTGTTTGCCCTTAGGCTGAGTGTCTACTACGTCTGACTTTTCCATTTCTTCATTTTGGGAAATTGTATAGGAGCCTAGTGTTGGCAAATGTGAGTTAATAAAAATGCAAATGCCTTTATGCGATATTTAGGGAAATACTTTTTGTTTTTGTCCTTTTCTGCTCATCGATTATCGACCTATCGCTAATAGCTGCTGTCACTGGCGGGACAAATATAACTAGCAAAATCATGTTGTTCATTTTAAAACCAAACCGTCATCAGTTTGCCATATTCTTCAGTCGGAATCGTTAATGAAATTGCCATGTTTGAATAATACTCAAATTAACCGAACATATTTTAATATTTGCAACCAAAACAATCTACTAAATTTGATTACCAACAGCTATTTTTTAGCTATTTTGTAGCTATGTTTAGCTTTGTGTTTAGCTTTAGTTGGCAACGCGAACGGTTGTGAAACGACAGTCTAGTCGCCTTTGCCGAGGGTGACAACTCTAGTGCTGTAAAGCAAAACAAAAACAGCAGCAGAAGTTAAAACGTCATTGTTTATCCCAAGCGATTAAATTTGTTGGAATTAAGGAGTGCGCATGGAGAAGATGTTCCCACGCACATTCTGCTTAATAGCAGCGTTGCTGCTTCTTCTGATCCAAGAGCATACATGTGACGCAGCGGCCACAGCAGCCCCCCAAAAAACTGTCGATATTGTGGAGAAAAATCCGCCGGCTGGAGGAGGGGAGGCACAGACACAGGATCGGAAGTCCGTTAAGAAGGCGCTGCCAGAGGATCCGGAGGCTGGTCCGAAAGATTCAATGGTTGTTGTGGAGAAGGGAGCTCCTACGCCCCCAGCCTTGCCGGCTGATGAGAAGGCCCCCGGATTGCCAGCCGATGACAAGTCCCCCGGATTGCCAGCCGATGCCAAAGCCCCAACTTCAGGGTCTGTCCAAAATCTTCCCGTCGACGATGTCCTCGTCGAACGCTCTCATATGGACAGCGATGATGATTCCCCCGGCCAGGCCGTGGTCTACATAGTGGTGGGCATCACTAGCACAGCAATCCTGCTGCTCGTGATGCGCGTTTATCGGTGAGTTTTAGGCTATGATGAAACACCCCATGCGTGTGTATACCAAAGACTCTTACCAAAAATCGTGATAAAACTACTTAACATGATTCAAACACTATACATACATAGCAATTTGATGGATCCTGGTTCTGTATTAATTCAGTAATTTGACTTAATTCAGAGCTACGAAATAAGAGAGACGTATATAAAGTGGTTATTTAATTCGTATATAGTGCACACTGATAACGCTAATCAAAACTAATCGCTAATTTCCAATCCCAGGCTGCGACTTTCACGGGCCGAGCGGAAGTACGGCGTGCAAGGCGACCGGGCCAACCAGGAGCTGACACCGCTGCCCATGGCCATCGAGGACGTCAACAGCGACGAGGACGACCACACCCTGTTCGAGGTCAATCGCCAGAACATACGCATATTATGAAATAGCCCACACCAGCACACGCCAAAGATCTGTGCGGCCGTTCCGCCATTCCCAAAATTACTCCTCAGCAGACTTGCCTTATTTCGTAGCTATTTAACGCTTTGTAGATTTACGCTGTAGCCGCTAGTAAATAGCACACCTAAGTCTAAAGCCCGGTTCTCCCACTAAGTAACTAAGTAACAAAGCATTGTGCATTTCTCCCACTCGCAGTTGGTTCAGGTTTAAACGAATCAAAGGAAAACAAAACCACTTGTGATAACGATTATGATGATACATGTACGTCTATAATTAAGAAGATGCCTCCGCTGAAGCCCCGAAGGCATTAAAAATCTCAAATTACGGATACTCTCAACTCGCCTCAACGCGTGAATGTTCCATATTAATAAATGTTATATTAAATGTATTCGGTATTCTGTTTATTTTTCGCACTTTCACAAGACGCTAGCCATAGTAGGTACAATTAGGCATACAATTAGACTTAATACAGTTTGATGGGCTTAATGATAACGATTGACAAACGCTAGGTTGGTTACAGGTTACAGGCAGTACACTCGTACACACACAGAAAGAAATGCACTCACTTGGACTTATCAACTAGAATCACATAAATAATTTATTAACAATACTGCGACTGCGACTGCGCCTGTGGCTGTGGCTGTGGCCGTCCCGCCCTGCCGAAGAAAGAAACCAGGAGGAGCTTACAACTACCACTAACACTAAACTTGAGCTTCGCTAATGTGTCACATTTGTGGTTGGCACTGTAGTTTTGTAATATTCGCGCTCTCTGCTGTCGCGCAACTAGAGACTAAGTGGTGTGGCTATTGGCCACGGTCAGTGATCGGACGGGCATCCTCAGATCATGCTGCCGAACATCCGTTTGCCGCGGGTCAACACCAGGCTGACCACCATCACGGTCAGCAGGAAGAACACCAGGCTGAGGAATGTGGTGATGAAGCGGCATCTTTGGCGGAACTTCTTCTCCTTCTCCATTTTCAGGCGCAGCTGCTCGGCCCGCGGCAGGTCGAGCGTGAAGTCAGATTCGGGTCGTGAGGATGGCTGCGGATGGAAAATAATCAAAAAAATATATATTAGGATTATGTATCCAGCATGGTTACATTCTACTTTCTTTTAAATAATGGGACTGCTAGTATCTCTTTTTTTTTCATAATAGATGAAGTACTTTTAGAAACAGAATAAATTAATTTAAAAACAACCTTTTTTGCCAAAAGTAAATCTTAAAATTTTCTATTTACTTACTAAATTTACGATCTTAACTTGCTTTTAAGACTCCATCGAAATAACTTTGCTTTGGGCTCGAAACTTTCGTTTAAATTGGAAAACAGCATAAGTCTTAGAGGCATTTTTCCCTATTTATATGCGATAATACGACCCGAAGCCGATGCCGTTTGAGTTAGAGTTGGACTGTAAATGCCAGTTGGGCCAGCAATTAAGTTAATTAATATTTGGTGATATAAGCGTTTTGGGGTTTATGTAAATGTCTCATGATGAGCGACTGCTGACGATCGCTTCATGACATTGATTATGATCATTTTAATCGCGCATAATCGCATCGATCCTATTTGATCGCCAGAGCGAGTCAAAAAACCGGCATAAGGCTCGTCGTGTTGTGTTTATTTTCCGCGTATTTCAGGTCACAAAATGTTTAACCATAAATCACGGCCCAAACATCGCGGGCTTGCCAATATTTGCAGTTGAGCAGGGCGTGGTGGCAGACTAAAAAATAAGTAAGACAACAGCGACAGCCGCAGCCGCAGCCACAAAAAAAGGGCTCCAACGCACAGCAATTTGACCCACTGAGCTTTGTTTTCTTCGCTTTTGTTGTTTCGCCTGCGAGCATCTTCATTTCTGTTCGTGCTCGTCTCACTTTTTAGCGACACAACCTTGAAATCTTTTTCAGTAACAGCGAAAAAAGGCAAAAGCATACTTGAAACAAGACGTTAACAGTTTTTTGTTGATGCCTTTTTTCGTACTTTATTTTTGCCGATTCTCGCTAAACATGTTACAAGTTATGAAACTCTTTTGGAAATTTCACCAAGTCAGGTGCATTTACATATGTACGTCTGAGCAGTATATCGGAGCATTAAAAGGCTTACTGCATGAGAAGAAAAAAATGCGACACATTCTGCCACTTCCGGCGGAAGTAAACCAATTTCCGCACAGTGAAATTACATTTGCCATCGGAGTTTCTTCTGGAAAGTAAGCGAAAAGCAGAAGTTCTGCCAAAGTTGTTTCCAAATATCCAAAAACTAAACACTGGCTTGCTTGTCCCTAAAGGCGGGATTGAATCGCTTATCGAATCTCCAGATATATTCAGCTGCGACCGGGTGAAAGCGGCGTATACGCAATGCGGTCATTAAAAGGGCATTCAAGTGTAATTTTGTGTGTGCCTTGAGTGGTTTCAACAGCACACACACTCGCATGTGTGTAATTGAGCTGAGGCAAACAAACAATTTTGCCTGCAAAAATTTGTGCACACCTATTTTTGCATTTTATTGTAATTGTGACGGGTTTCGACTTTTTTTCCCCGTTTTTCCCTATTTTTTGTGCGGTATGCTTCATCTGCATTGTTTTTGATCCGGGTGATCATTCCTTTTTCAGCTCAGCCCATTACAGTAGACACTGGATAAAGGCATCCCAAATGGAGTCCATAATGATCTTAAAATGTGAAGTTTTGACTTTTTTAAATGCCATAATCCAGTCAAGACTCTCATCAGTAATAGAATAGAATATTCAGTGGAGTTCTAATCAGTTAGCAGCTGAATTCCTACTTGGGAATTACAGTGCGAACGCGGCATATAATACAATTGAAAAACATTGATTTAAATGGTTAAAACCAAATATAACAAAATACTCTAATCGATTTAAGTGCCATCATGAAAGCTCCTTATTAATACTAATATATAATGTAATCCAAAATAAATAGTTCCCTTCTTAGCCAATGCCTACTGTATTCCGAGTTGGAGCTCGACCAGAGACTCACAACAACACACAACCGAAATGAGAAATTGAAATGAACACAACTTTGCGGTACATTTTTTGCCTTCCGGCTTCTTTTCTCTCCCTTTTTGATGATTCGCTTGTCTGAGGTTAGTGATGCTTTCAAAGTCGAGGGAAGCGGTTATACACGCACACGTACACACACGTATATATGTATGATTATTACCGTCGCTGTTTATCAGTCAAAGTACTGTGAAAAGGCAAGACGTAATCGACGAGCGATGACGGAGTCGCAGTCGGAGGCTGCGGGGCAGTTACCGCATTCCGGCATTTGCAAGTGTATCGGCCTCTATATGCGTTACACAGCAGAAAAAAAGATCTTAATTACTTAATCCAAAAGGGATTTAAAAATTACAGATAAGGTTTGTCAAATTCGAATTGTACTTATGAAAACCAATATGTATACATGTATGTATAATGAATATATATTAAATCGAATAAAATAAGTACATTTGTCTGCGAAGACCCAAGTAAATTTCATTCATTTAATAATATATCAGAACCTATAAAAGTATTTCGTGATAACTTGTTGAATACCTTGAATATTTATAAATAAATCTAATTCTTTGTTCGATTTGTTTATAAAGAATAAAAGACACAGTCTTGATTCTTTGGAATGCTTTCTGAATCACAATCTCGCCTATTTTAGGCACCCTATGTAATCAATGTCTTAAACAAAAATTCCCCTTTTCTAAACTTTGCAAGTACCAAATATGATTAGTGTTCTAAAAAACTTATCTTATTTACTGAAAAAGTAAACAAAATGTTTCTACTAAAATACTCGTTTAAGTTTTAGTTGACTTTGTTTCATTGATAAATGCCAGTAAATGGGACTAAATAACTCCAAGGATTGAATTACCTTATCACTTTGAACTTAAGCAGTATCTTCTTGAACTTAACCCAACACAAAATAGCATAATTAAATTCCTAATTCAATAAAATATACTTCACATGAGCTTTGTCCCTTGAATTTTTCTTATTAAATCATTATTTATCATCGAATTGACCCTGGCTTAATGCCAATATTTTGTTTGCTGTGTATGTATTGTATGTGGGGCTCCCCCGGGCGGGTGTGAGTTCGAGTGTAACGGTCTTATTGGCTCGATGTGGCAAATGAAGTGCAATTGTTGGTGTAAACCGCCATGGGCGAAGATGAATCGAATCTGCCCCCCGGGGGCTGAGGTGCCGGAATAACTCGCTGATTTTAACGCCGGGGGAGACGCCTAGCCCATCGGCTAATTTGCAAATGATGCCACACACCAACGCGTCCGCGCTCACGCTCACGCACACGCAACAAATAATAAATAAATAAATTATATAAAAAAATGAAAAAAAAAACCCCATAAATTCGCCAAAGATATGCAAAATGATGAGAAATCGACTACTGGTTGTAAATTCCCGCTCAGTCCGGCCTTGAAACACATTGTATGCCGCCTGCCCCCCAAATACGGGTTCAGCCTTTGGGCGTGTGCTAATTTTTGAAAGAAAATCCATCGATCGGCGGCTCTTTAATTTGCCGCACACGTTTTCCGCTGACATTGAGGCGCTTCTTTCCTCTCTCCATCTCTGGAAGTTGGCCAAGTTTAATGTTGTTACCCATACCCACTCCCAGCAAGTACATCAGGTTTGAAAAATCGCTCCAAGAGAAAACCAAATTTTAACACGTTCGCCACCGTAATCTGTGCCGGGCGGGGAACCCGTATTTCTGCTCACGTCGCGGCAATGGAAATTCAGTTGATGCAATTCCGTCCGTCCGTCTGTCCATCCTCCGGAGGTGTAATCTTGTTCTCGATGCTATCTGGTCTCGGAAGACACGAGAGTCGCCACATTTCTCCGGCACTTGCACATTATTTTTCGGTTTAGATTCTGATCATTCCAGCACGATTTCAGATGCCGTCTTCTTACTTTATTATCTTTCAATTTTAATAAGAAACTTGTCTCAATTTAAGGTCTTAGAAAATTGTAAAAAATATATATAATTTAAATGGGTTTGAGCTTTAAAATTTCATATAATAAGTTTTGATTAATTTAAGGCTTTTATTATGGTGCCATTTGGATGTGACATTTATGAAATATTCTTTAAAAATGCAAGTTTTAGCTTTTCTTTAGTTGTTAACATTAAACTGATCTTGTTTGTAGCTCTGGCACATTCTGTTCTATACCCAACAAGTTATTTTAAAATAATATTCCAAATAGATCTATGTTTTCTTTAACCCAATTTATGTTTACAAAGGATGTATAGAGAAAAATAAATGATATTTGGGGAAAATTACTGATAATACTACTAATAAATACTTTCTTTATTTAAACTCAAAATATTCGAATCTATTCTCTATACTTCTATCTATCTATTCTCCAAATGTAATAGAAAAGGATCTGTATGTTTGTAACATTCTTTTGCTCATCACTCATGAAATTGAAATCTACTGCTTAATTATCTTATTATTTACTATCTTATCTTTATTTTTGTACCATTCTTTAAGGGACCTCTTCACTGAACCCTTACTTCTGAGACCGATCCCTGATCCGTTTATTCCGAGCTGAAGTCAACAACTGATTCGCCGGCGGCCGAATCCAGCCCCAGGTGAATGTCTTCATGGGCGGGGGCACTTCTGCGTGTATTAGCTTTGTTTTGTCTTCGCCAATTAGCGGATACCTGCTAACCCGGCCGAAGTGTGGCAATGAGTCTACGAGACGCGGGCCTGAGTCGCGGATTTAATTCAATTTAAAAGTGTGTGCAAGCATTTATGCAATTGCAAATGAGTTTTCTTCTTTCGCCGGCTCTGTTTTGCACTGTTTTTCCACTGTGGCTAGCTGGCGGTGGGGAAATTGCAGGCGGAGGCTGTCCAGTTGAGTCACCTCTCGGGGGCGTGGCAGAATTGCGAAATTCAGGTGGCAGCCTAATTAGTTGCTGCCTTTCCCTCGGCTAACACACACACCCGCGGAGCACCCGCGGCGCAGGGGCGATAGGTGGAAATTCGATTCCATAATTGCGGGCAGTGCCACGGCTTCCGTGGAAGCAATACCCCTGGGCCACTTAGTACATACTACTTGCCACTTGCTGCCACTAACCATTTATGTAAAGTAAAGCAAAGCAAACTCCCGCGGCTGCACGGAGAGAAATGTGGGTAAGGATGCTGCAGGGATTCGATATAGTTTATGAATAGTAAGAACTACTATATGTTCCAGGTGGATACTTTATTCTTGGTCTAAGCCAAAGCTCTGACTCGGGAGTCATAAATTTCTTTGACCGGCACACTCACAGCATGCACAGCATATAAACAAGGCACCAGTGCGGTGGAATCATAATTTTATGGCTAAAGGGGCAGTTTTTTAATACTTAAATAGTTTTTTTCTTAGTCATAGCTATAATTTATGCAATATTACAAATAATGTTAGCCTATCAGAACGGAAATATAACTATTTCTTACTCACACAAAAGCAATCCTAACGTGTCAAAGTATTGCTGGCTCGAAACCTTCTAATTATTATAAAAAAATATGCCCTTATTTAATGTTTAAAGATAAACAAAAAACTCTACAAAATATATAATACACTCTTCTAGTGTAAAAAAGATCAATTGAACCAAGAGCGATGGACTACTTTTTACGAAAGCATCTTGTCGATTTCTTTCAGTGCAAAAACCTCAAGCCAAAGGCCTCAAGCTGCATAAAATGAACCTAGGTTGCTTAAAATATGTAAGACTCCTTTAAAGTGCACTCTAGGGTGTGGTAATAACCATCTCCTTGATTTCTCTCTGTGGAAGAGCAGGTCGCCTCCCCATGCAAAGTGGCAGCCGAAGAAGGTTGACAACTCCATGACCAGCGACTGCTCTTGAGGCCTGCCCCCCAAATGGCATCCGCCGTAACCCAGTTAGCGGTTGGGTGGTGGTGGTGGTGGTGCTGGTGGTGGTGGTGGTGGTGGCTGCCCACTGTCCCCTGTCGGGTGTCCGCTGGTGGCAAGTGTGGTTGCGATGGCGATTGCAACACTTTGTGGCAGCTAAAACGCGTGCAGCAGCCGCTTTTGGACCAGATCGCCTTACATCTCGCTGCGTTTTCGTTTTCGTTTTCGATTTCGTTTTCGATTTCGTTTGCAGTTTCATTTTCATTTAGAGTTTCGGTTTCGGTTTCAGACTCAGTTCCAGCTTCGGCATTCATGGCAGCAAACCAGTTTGCGGCTCACTGCCGGCCAATTGCCGTGGGACGAGTTTCTGGCCATCACCGGACATGGGACTGGCATCCCAGGATGGGGCGGGGAATCTCGCCAACGTCCTTAAAGGTCATCCGCGTTGTAGGGCAGCCTCCAGTGGCACTTGTTGCATGCCGGCTCTTGGCCGGTTATCGCGGACAATCGGACACAATCGACCGCCAATTAGGTGGTGGCCAACTTGGCGACTTGGCCACTTGGCCAAGCTGCCGTCTTAACGGAATTTAAAGGTTAACTGGTACAGTAACCGTATTTCTCGCACGATCGCCTCAAGTTCAAATCGCCCGTGATAGATCGGCTATCTGCGAATGCAAAGCACTGGCCCAGAGGTGAACAAACCCTCGCCGGAAAGTGAAAACTCATTGGGATGCCGGGCGCGATAGCCATTTGATAGCTGGCCAGAATAGCTCGCTCGACCGAATCCACCGATTCCACCGATTCCACCGATTCGCTATCCAAACCGCGATTCACGGCTGCGGATATTGCATAAGCGGCTGCCCAAAAGCGGAAGACGTAGAACGGAAGCCAAAATTGGCAGCGGAATTTTTGCGAGTCGCCGACCGAAAAGAGCTACTGAGTTCTTGGGCAGACATCAGGCATGTAACCTCAAATCGAGTTTATTACAGCTTGGCATGCAACAGATATTAATAAAGTATTTACGATTTTCTCAAGATCGAAGAAAAAGCATACGGGAATCAAGGGAATAAAGAGGAAGTCCTTAATTAAACCCACGAACTTCTAGCCTGCAATAAGTTCTTTCAGGAATATATTTTGTTTAAGGCACCTAAAGCTCCAGCTTTATTATCAGCCAATATCTACGGATTCTTCCGACACACACACAGCATGCACAGAATGTAAACAATGCACCAGTGCGGACAAATGGAGATTTTGTGGCTAAATAAATAGCTTTTCTTTAGGCATAGGCCTTGGTTCAATTTGTTTAAATATTACAACAATGTTAGCTATGTTTTCTTAATATCTAGCAGCTTTCTGTTATTTCTTACTCACACATGTATTTATTACCTAGACAACACAGAATTAAAGTTACATTTAATTAAAGCTTCTTTGATCCTAAAATATGATTTATATCGGTTCCATTTAAATTTAGCATGTAATTCTTTTAAAACATAAAAGATAATTGAAATAAATTCCTGAATTATGTTTAAATGTTTGAGCAAGCACTCAAAAATCTAACAAAAAATCTACGGAAGCTTTTAAATAATTTCTAGAGCGTCTGTCAAGATAATGTTCTGGTAAAGTAAAGTCAGCTTAATTGCAATAAATAATATATTTAACTCAAAACATCTATGATGCTTTATAATTTCCTTATAATTATATAATTTACCACAAGATAACTTTAGTTTCACCTAGAGTAAGCAGATTATTGTCTTACTTCTCTGATAGATAATAAAATATAATTAAAAGCTTAATCAGGTTTTTCACAACATAATCAGGGCTCGTAACTACTCTATGATGTTTACAAAGTGGGATCGTTGCTGGGTTCCAATGTAATTGTAACAAAAAATCTACTGAAGATTTTAAATAATTTCTAGAGCGTTCGAACTATGCCAAGAAAATGTCCTGGTAAAGTAATGTCAGCTTAATTGCAATAAATATTATATTTAGCTCAAAACCTCTCTATGATGCTATATAATTCCCTTATAATTATATAATTTACCACAAGATAACTTCAGTTTCACCTAGAGTAAGCAGATTATTGTCTTACTTCTCTGATATATGAAATATAATTAAAAGCTTAATCAGGTTTTTCACAACATAATCAGGGCTCGTAACTACTCTATGATGTTTACGAAGTGGGATCGTTGCTGGGTTCCAATGTAATTGCTCTCAATTCGCAGTCACTTGACAGACTTACGACTTAATCTGGCATTAACTGAAGGGCCATCGAGTCAAATAAGATCGCCAGGCAAGGCAAGGCGAAGCAGGTGATCCGGCAGCTGATGCGACTGCGACCCACATTAGGTGTAATTACGGGGCTCTTGGGCAGGCCGGGGAACAGTAGCCCGGCGGATCGATTAATCATCGCAGGGCCCTGACTCTGGCGATGCCATTGCCTGCATATTAATACTTCTCCGATGACGTGGGAAATGACGTACACTCACGCTCTGGCCAAAAGTGCGCGGGTGTTCGCCAGTGCTGAGCTCACGATGCTACCAAAATGGCCAGCATTACGGCCAAGGATGAGGCTTAGAATCGGAATACAAATCGGACTGGCAGTCGGGAGGCGCTCTGGGGCTGTGCAAATTGTGAACTTGAGATTGTTTGGCCAAACACTGATTGTTCAATTTGAATTGGGCTGGCCGACCTCGGGCCGTGCAGCTCGGCTTGGCTGCAATTAGTCGGAGCATTAATCATACGCCTCGTTGGCGCGGCCAGCTCATAATTATCTCTGCAAGCGGCTCTGATCTAAATACGGCTATCATTTCGAAACACACTTGACCTGAACCCTGGCTAATGACACACACACCGCGCACACACAACATTCGAGCCAAGTTCAGAGCCGGGCTGCTCTGGACTGAAAGGATTAATCACTTAATTGGCGCATCACCAGGGGAGAAATGAGCGAATTTAATGAAGTTTTGCTTTCAGGCTTTTATGTTCCGTTTCAGTTTGATTAATTCAGTGAACGGAAGTGGAGTTCGCTGGATAGAATTCAATTCAATTGAAGTGCAAATCGAATTGAATTATCATTAATTAATTCACACTCGTTGCGGCGTGAATTGAATCGTGGCATTATTATGCGATTGCATGAATTCAGCAACTTGGCGTTGTGAATGCTCATCGGCCGAATTATCAGCCGAGATAAATATTTATATGAATCGACAGTTAAAAATGCAATAAAAATGTTAAGTCGACTTTTATCAGATTTTTTGCCTGTTGCGCAAGTTGCAGTCACTTTTTCACTGGGAAGATTACTGTTTGTAATAATATAAACTTAAATTTGTTAAAAAATCATGAGAGCCTTGAAGATCTTTGCTTAAAGTTAACCTTGAGGTTTAACTAGTTTTGCTATAATATTTAATGGATAAATTATCTTTCTAAAACATCTCATTAATACTTTGCATATTAAAACTAACATAGGATCAATTTTACTTGTATAAAAGGTTTAGTTATAAGAAGGTTTACGTTACAAAGTATATGTTGGAGTACCAAAAAACCTCCATTGACTTCTTAGCAACTCGTAGTAATAATTAAATAATTTTAAAGAAATAACGGTCCAACTATTTTCTCCCATATTTCGGTAACCCCTGAGTCATCTTATTATTTATTTTTTGGATTGAAGAGATCCTTAAATACTTTTGAATAGGTGGATGCATTTTGAAGAGTCACTATTAGAAATAGATTGTCCAGATTACAGATACAGATTCCTCCTAATGGGAAACTATTCTACAATTCTTCTAACTTATTCTTTTAAGAGACATGTGAGGCACTTTTTTTTTTTTTTTTTTTTTTCAAAGAGATCCCCAAATACTTGTAATCGTGGTTCAAATTTGAAAATCACTATTGAAAATAGACTGACAGATTCCTATTAATAATTCCTACTATTCTACTATTCTTCTAACCTATTCTTTTTAAAGACCTCTGAGATACTTTCCTTTTTATTTTTTGTTTCGTAGAGATCCTTAATTACTTGTAATATAATAAATATTTAAGAGTCACTATTGATAGCCATAGATTCCTCCTAATGGGAAACTTCTTTTTGAAATTCTTCCATTTTTCAATTAGAAAGGATTCCTGAGTAGTATCAGTAGTAGTTGTATCAGTTTTGGGAAGTACACTTTAAGAAAATACCCCAAGTTTTCCCAATATTCCCCCGATACTCACATAGGACAGCGTGGGCTGGGCGCTGCTGACGACTAGTTCGCCTCCGCCGCGTGGCTTTCCGAGGAGCGACTGGTGCAGTCGGTTGGTGCCGTAGTACATCTCCCAGATGCTGGGCTTCTTGCGGTGCCACTCGGCGATGCTCTCCTTCTCCCCGCCAGCGCCGCCAGCTCCGGAGGCGGCGGCCAGGGCGCCGCTGCCCTGGCCATTGAAGATGGCGGGAACCGCCAGGATGGGCTTGTGGAAGGCCAGGTTCCGCTGCAGCTGCGTGACCACTGTGGTGGTGGACAGCGAGGGCAGCGACGGATGCAGGGCCTCCAGTTCCAGCTGCGGCGTGGAGGCGGGCGTGGGCGTGGCACTGCGCGAGAGGCTGGTGGTGGTCACCTCCGACTCCACATAGCACTCGGCGGCGGGGAAGATCTCCGCTATGGACTTGCGCTTCATCTTGAAGTTGGGGTCGCTGGCGCACCGGATGGTCATGATCTGCTCCCGGACGCTGAGGGAGCGGCCGCTGGCCGAGATGAGCACGCCGTCGCGGACCGCCTCGTAGGCGTTGGTCAGCTGGAGGTCGGCGCAGCTGCGCCTCCGCTCCAGGGCGTTCTGCAGGCGGACCACGTGCTGCTGGCGACCCAGGCCGCTGCACAGCTGGCGCAGCTCCAGCTCGCTGTGCTGGTTCATGCGCTGCAGGTAGGACTCCAGCTCGTGCTTCAGCGTGTGGATCATGCCCTCCAGCTCCTTGGGCACATCCGGGGGCGGCGTGGTGGCCGGCGAGGGCGTGGTCCGGGACAGGAGGCGTATCTTGTCCCGGACATCCTCCAGCAGCTCGCGCGTGTTCTGGAAGTGCAGCTGGTCCTCGTAGCGCTTGGCGAAGCTCTCCCCGACTCCGGCCCCGACCCCGCCCCGCTCACTCTCCAGGCGGTAGGCATCCTCCGGGCAGGAGTTGATGTACTTGGCGCACTTGTAGTTGTTCTCCGCCAGCTGTTCGTCGTTCAGGAAGCTGGGGTTGTCGATGCCACCCCGATGGGCCGGCTCGTTGGGCGCCAGCAGAAACGCATCCAGGTCGATGTCCAGCAGGGAGTCGTCCACCAATTGCTGGTCCTGCTGCTGCTGGTGCTGGTGCTGCTCCAGGATGGTGGGCAGCTGGTTGTAGGCCCTGAGCTTCTCGCCAATGTCCAGCGGTTGCGAGGCGCCCGCCGCCTGCACAAAGTTAACCACGTGCTCCTGGGCGTACAGGCAGGGAAAGGTCTTCAGGTGGCGGTCCAGGTTCTCGATGCTCGTCTCCAGGATGCGCAGCTTGTCGCTGTACAGGTTCGGCACCTCGCGGTCCGCCTCCTTCTCCAGTGATTGCTGTTCCCGCGCTGCAGCAGCTCCGGCTGCATCTTGCATGTCCGAGCGCTGGCTCTTCACTGCCGACAACTGGTCGGCGGCGGCTGCTTGCGGGGCCACTGGCTCCTGGTGGGTGGCCGGGAGCTGGAGCGGCGGGCGCAGACGCTTGATCTTCTCCTGCACATCGATGACCGGTTCGCAGTAGATGTGCTCGTCCAGCGAGTAAGTGGAGCACACGTTGGAGCTGTAGTAACCGGACGAGCCGCTCTTGTCCGTCGAGTAGTGCGAGCCGCCGCCGGTGGCCTGCGTGGCCGTGGCTGCCGCAGCTGTGGCCGCCACCCCAGAGGCAGAGGCAGAGACGGAGGCAGAGGATGATGATGATGATGCCGCAGCTGCTGCTGCTGCTGGTGGCAGTCCGGAATCCGCGGAATGCGCGCTGCTGACATTGGAGGCCAGCGAGCACTTCTTGCTGCGCTCCTCCAGCTGCTGCTGGTCGTGACCACTTGCACTCCCAATCTTCGCCAGCCCCGCCAATGGCATTGAGGCAGCAGCTGCCGTGGACGCAGCAGCGGACGCCGAGGTGGCTGTGGCCGGGGATGTGGATGTGGATGTGGATGTGGCCACTGGTGGAGCCGATGTCGTCGCGGAGCTGCGGTGAAAAGAGAAAGACAGAGCCATGAAAATCTGTGAATAACGACGCGATGAAAGGGAAACCTGGCGTTGGAAAGCGGTTTCTGTTGGTTTTTTGCAATTGCCGTTTTGTTTACGTCTCTCAATAATAAAAAAGCGAAAACTGGTTAACTGGGTTAGTGGCTTTGTTTACATTGAGCTCTCTGCTCGAGTCCAGATGACAAGGAGCTCCGCCGGATGGCCAGGAGACGCTCCAGCGACTCAGGGCAATCACATTTGGTTCTGCCAATGTTTGCCAGCCTGTTTTTTCTGTTTTTTGTTTTAGAAATTCAGCATCAGCATACAAATTCGATTTCGATTCAAATAAACTCGTTCTAAACAGGATTTCGGCTTCAGTTACGGTTGCAATTCGCTTGGCTCTCGGTTTGTTTGATTTTCGTCTGTTTTTCCGCTTTTTTTTACTGCCTAACTGTAAAGTTAGGCATGCAAGTGAAGTCTACTGCTTCGAGCCACTCTGGCTCTAGATTTCTACTCTTTTTGGCCAAGTTTGGGCCAGAGTTTGGGCCAACTTTTTGGTGAACCATGAAATTCGCAGCACAGAGCTGGAGAGTGCAGCGAAATGAAATGGAAACTTAATTGAATGGAACTGAAGCTTCCCACTGTGTGGAGGGCTCTAAACTTCGCCGAACTCTTCACAGATGGCCACCGAGCAGTTGGGGGATATCTTTAGGGAAAATCTTTGCCTAAAATATTCGACATAGACATTAAATACTTATATAGACTGATTTGCTATAGTATTTAAAGATTCCCTGCCTAGGTGGGGCCTTCGTTTTACTCAAAAAATAAAGAGGAAATGCTGTCAGGTTTATCTACTAGAATAGTTAGTTAGTTTTACTCTGATTCCTTATATTACTTGGGAAGTATTTCATTGATATACATATCGAAAAGTATATATAAGAGATGGAACAGAATCGTAATTATCGATGCTATATTCAAAAATCGATTTTGAATCGATAAACATCGACTTTTTCCTTGATAGAAGTATAGAAAAGTTCTAGAAATGGAACTGAATCGAAATTATCAATGCTTTGATATTCAAATATAGATCTTAAATCGAGAAACATAGACTTTTTCCTTGATATAAGTATATAAAAGTTCTAAAGATGATGATTCAAAAATCGATTTTAAATCGATAAATAGCTTTAGTACTATACTATACTATAGTTTTTCCTCTCTTTTATTTTCAACAATTCCTTAAATCAAACCTTGTTCCTTAACTCCATTTTAGACTGTTTCTTCTGCAGATTTCTGGTTTAATAAGCTCTATATCCTACATTAGATTTTGCATAAATGTGATTGATTGAGGAAATATTCGAGCTTGTTGATCACAGATCAGATTCCTAGCTTCTGTAATATTTGAAGTGCTCATTAATTAAGTTAACTGGACCCCTTCTATTATTTGTCTACCCTGAGGCCCATTTTTCTCTCTCCGTCTAACCATTTACCATTTATCTTAGTAGCCGTCCCAGGGGCAAAGACCCCGCACTGATTGATCGCTCCTGCGCAAAAGTATTATTATTCCGAGTTCTAATCGCACGCATTTGCATTTTCTCTGGGGCAGATTTGCATTCGTGGCCGCTGGCGCCAGTGGCAGTGCTTTAATAACTCACTTACGGCCGGTAACTAGTCCGATTCGGAGCGCACTCGGCACTAGGTCAGCGCTGGCCTTTTGCTTTTGGCCAAGCGGAATGAGTGCCGAAAATTGCGTAATAACGGCGGTTGGCCCAGCTCGGCTTTTCCAGCTTTTCGCGGCGTTCTCGTATGGCAAGTCTTGGCCGAATGGTGCGTTACGCACCCAAAATTGATAAGTTGCGGTCAGTGGCGGCGGCAGTGGTCGGTTTTCGGCTCTCTGGTTTTTTCTAGCATTTTTTCTTGGTGGCACGGCTACCGCTACCGATGCGTACGAAGCTCGCCCGCAAGTGGCAGCGGCGGCAGCCGTAATCGCATCGCACCAACAGAAGCAGCAAGGTTACCTCTGGGCACCATGAAATATTTTGCAATCTCGGGGTGTATATGTTTATTTTGTTTGTTCGAACTGTGTTAATTAAAATGTTCAGCCTCGTTTGCATGCACGGAACACTGGCAGACCGGCGGACCAGCGGACATGCACCGGGAAAAAAACACGAGTGCCTAAAGCCGATCAATTTCGGTGGCTTCAAGTATGTTTAATTCCTATTTTTAGTCTTCCTTTTTGTTTATATTTTAAGGTTTGATCATATTTGAAATCCAAATACTAGCAAGAAAGCTATATAAGAGTGTTGTCTACTGTGAGATACCCGGTACCCAGAGCCTTTGGGGCTTAAAATTAAATACTAAATCACATATCCTAATTATGCTCTAATTTGTAAACGGTTAGGGTACGAAAGCTTAATGGATAAATTGAATATATAAGGTAAGAAAATATTGCTAGGAAAATATTGCTAGAAAAATGCTGCTAGGAAAATACTGCTACGAAAATATTGCCAGGAAAATGCTGCCCAAGAAATGTGTCTAGGAAAATGTTGCTTGCAAATGCTGAACGTATTGAGCAACATACACCAGCTTTATTGCTTAATAATTTCCAATTTAATCATCAAATTGTGCTCAAACTTTAGGAGCACTTTCTCAGAAGGCTAAATTATCTTATTTTATATTATATCAGGTATTTTTCTGCATGATTTAATGTATATAACTCTTAAAATATACATGGAGGCAATAATTTTAAAATAGTTTCGAAATGTATACGGAATGTGTACAGGAATCGATGACTTTCGATCAAAGAGAGCTCTTTTTACCTACAAGAAAGTAAGCACGAGGTAAAGTATATTCTTTATTTATAAATATATAACAAACTCCCTAAGATTAAAAGTATTAATGTAAATGCTTTTCTCTAGGTGTACGACCGGCAGTTGACCGTTAGTAAACATTTTTGTGGGGCCGCTAATTGTTGTTGACTGGCTGCCAAGACAAATTACACCCGACCCGAAATTCGGCACCCAAGTCGCGATCTACCTATAACTATCTATCCGGCGATCGATCGATCTGAGCGTCCATATAGCTATCTATCAATTGCAAATCAATCAGCGACCTAGCGCGTTTTTATTGCAGCGATTATATCGCTGATTTCGCACATGATCGGCGGTCAAGATGGATGTGCTGGCTGCCTGGTCGGTTGGGCTGGCTAAATGCCGGCCTTGGCATAAGCCGCAGATACGCGGCTTTAACTATGGCCTAGGCGGGCTTAAGATTGAATACAAATTAGCGACGAGCATCGACAATTGATCGGCGGCCAGCTCTAACTGCATTGATGGGGCTAATGGGACAATGGAATCGCATTTGGACGAGGTCGCGTCCCCCGGAGGAGCTACTGTGCGAAATCCACTCGGATTTCTCGTCTTTCGGCCAACATGCGTGTGCGAAATAAGTTTGCTGGCAACGCTGTCGGAATAACCAATCGATTTTGGCCCGGAAAGGGCGGGGTGAGTGGGTGAACCCCCTAGTAAGATATAATGGTTCCGACCTTGGTGGAAAGCTCAGATGCAGGGCAGGGATTAAGAAACCCTGAACTTTTTGTTTAAATTTTAAAGTTTGATCATATTTGAAATCAAAATACAAGGAAGAGATACTGTTGACTGTGAGATACCCGGTACCCAAAGCTTTGTGACTTAAAATTAAAGACTAAATCACATATCCTAGTTATGCCTAATTTGTAAAAGGTTAGGGTATGAAAACTTAAGTCTGATGGAATAATTATATGGTTAAGATAGGACAATTTTGCTGGGAAAGTGCTGCTAGAAAAATGTTGCTGGGAAAGTGTTGCTAGGAAAATGTTGCTAGGAAAATGCTGCCCAAGAAATGTGTCTAGGAAATTGTTGCTAGCAAATGCTGAACGTATTGAGCAACACACACCAGCTTTATTGTTTAATAATTTCCAGTTTTATCATTCAATTGTCCTCAAATTTTGCCAAGTGAGGGATAATTTATTCCCCCATTTTCCTTCCCATTTGATCAGTAAACAGCTGTATCTTTGTTTACTTTTGAATAAAATATATTAGATAACTTAGAGCATATAGACTTCTCAGCTAAGGTCGGGCAGATGATTAGGGGTCAGCCTGACTCTTTCCTTGATCCGCTGCTTTGACAGCTTACTGGCCCGATTATCTTATCATGGCTATCTCGGCCCGATCTCCATATTCTGCGTCATGCAATGACCAAAACAGCCGAGACAGGTTGAAAACGAAACTATCCGCCAATTAATTGAAATGGCTGTCAATACACGGCACGACTTAATGCATATGCATACTCATATACAAGTATTTATTCTGTATTTTTGATAAATATTTCAAACCAAAACGGGCTCTCGGCTGACCTTCGGCGATCCGAAGATCATGAGCTGCCTGGTGGCTTCTTTAATTTCAATTAATAAACGTAATTGTTGCAGCTGTCTGCAGTGGCTGCTGCTGCTGTGGCTGCTGCTGCGATGACCGCCGTCAAGTGTTTGCCAAGCTTCTCTAAAAACAACAAGCATTTTATATACATATATATAAATATATATATATGTGGAGAGAAAAAGAGGTGAAGGCTGACAACAGGCGCCAAAAACCGCATTGCTTGATGCTGCAGCCGCGACTACTTGCCGCTGCAACTTGAACTTCGCTGCCACCGCAGACATGATTTACATAGTGGCTGTGGCAGCAACAGGTTGCTTCGGCAACAGTCTGCCTCGGCGATCGCAGAACCATCTCTCGCAATCATAATCCGCATTTAGGGCAACACTCCGGCGCTGATTGCCACCTGGCTTAATGCCCCGCTAATTGGCCCCGCAACAACATAATTACAAAATATATACAAGTGGCCACTGCGCGCTGCATTGAACCGTGAAGTATTGCGTCCGTAATTGCATTGCCAGCCAGTAGGGCTTCGGATCGGGTCTCTGGCGTCTCTGGGGCCTCCTCTCCCCCCAAAACCCACAGCTAAAGTCAAGGTCGCCCCGCTGAAGGTCGCTGCACACCGCGGTGATGGGCAACCGCACCTAAGTGGATAATTTGGACCGCATCGTGCAACTCGAGTGCATCTCTCGCCCAAGTTTGCTTTGTATTTTTTATATTTTTTATAACCGGGTTCGGGTTTGAGCACAGTTATATGAGGCAACTATCTATCATTTGCACTCTCTTGAGAAGCTTAATTACTGACGATTCAAAATGTATCTTATAAGTTGGATTTTAACCATATAATCTCTTATTTAGAATGTCAAAAGGAGTTATAGTTCATGAGATACAGCTTCGGAAAGGTGCGCCCTGAATTACATTTGTGTTCAGAGAGCTAAAATGGTCTTTGCCGGATTTATCCTTCCATTTCATATATATACTTCTATCAACTAAATATGAAACTAAGTTTAAGAATCCTTTTTTAATATTGTTCTTGCAATCTGCGTTTTACAAAATCTTGCTAAAGGAATTCTTCTTTCATTTAGATGCTTTAAGTATATCGCTCTTTATAAATATAAAGTTAAGTCACTATATATTCTAACACCTTTAAGACTATTATAATCTTCCAGTTTGAATTTAATTCCTCTTTTAGTTTAAATATTATCTTTAACTTTGGTGTTAGTGTTCAGCTTCTGAGGAAGCTCTCTTCTCACCTTTGATATTTGAGCATGGCGCGTGGCAGCAGAAAGTTCTCGCTGCTGCCCTTGGGCGTCGGGTTACTGGCGCCTCCTGCTCCGCTGGGTGCTGTGGCTCCCATTGAGGCAGCTCCTGCCACGCCAGCCACTCCTCCGCCGCCCCCAGTTCGTGCGAAGAAGGCCCCCAGACGCTGCAGATATGGGAACTTGCTGGCCGCACTTGGATCATTGGGGGCGGAGTAGCTTCTGGCGCTGCTGCTCCGACTGCTTCCGCTCCTGCTTTGGCTCCTGCTCTGACTCCGGCTCCTGCTCTGACTCGTACCGCCCGTCTCGTCGTCCTCCTCGTCGTAGGGCAGCACCTCGATTGCATCAAAGTCGTAGGAGTTGAAGTAGGCCTGCTCCCGGGTCCTCTTCACCTGGGCAGCCTCCGTCACGTGGTCGGCGGATATGTCCGTGGCCGTCTTCTTGCTCGCCGCACCCGGCGAACTCTTGCAAATGGGCATGGCGACCTGGAATTGGGTTCAAATTCAAGTCAAATAAAATAGGTCATAGGGCTCTCAAGCTCAGAATTCTACAGATATTTATTACTCTTAAAAATGTACGTGATTCCAACCTTAAATAATATTATTAGTATCAAAGAGATAATTACAATTTGATTGCTTAATGAATTGCTGGCGAAATAACCCAAGGAGAGAATCAATTAAATAAATTAAGAGACCCGCAAATAGTTTATGAATTTGGGCAAAAATGTGTCTGTTTTTACAGAGGGCCATTATGCCTTCTTGCACAATTTTACGCTCTGGTGTTTGGGACTCCTAGCCAGCATCCGCTTTGGCCAACTGGAGCTGCAACTGGAACTGGCTTGCACTGCCAAAGAATCCGTATCCACGCGCTTGCGTTGCAGTGGCAGTTGGGTCGAGGTGGCTATAGTTGCGGCTGTGGCACTAGTTGTGGTGCTGATGTTGATGCAAGCGTTTCTGCCTCGCTCATGACTTTGCATTAATTAGCCAAAAAGGGTTTTGCGCGATTGCATAATTTTTGTGCAGCGCTTTGGTGCCGCCCCCGGCCATAATTTATGGTGCGAGTAACTTGGCTAAATGCCAGCTGATAGCAGGACGCCCCCTAACCCCTGATGATGCGCCCAAAATGCATTTATGTAAAAGCCTGCCCGGCGCAAACGGCCAGTTAAGTGTATGATCGATAGATAAGTGCAGCTCGCTGACAGCTTCATCATCGCCTGGGCTTCGCCTGAGCTCGGGAGATTGGCTCATCGTCGTGAAATATGTTCCGTGTTATCGACAAAAGAGCTGACGAGGCTGCCGTTTGCGGTTTCAGTTTCACAGGCCGTGTGGCAATCGGCAATCGGCCGTTTTCATGCCACACAGAAACCATTCACAGATACAACATTGTATCGGCCCGGCTGCCAATACCCGAAATTATTGGACATCAATCCCAGCCTCCTAATTGAGGAAACGCGCGAGGGTGTACTGGGTGCCACTTTGGAGTATCAAACTCTGCTGTCTGGGCAGAGGTTAGTGGGTAACTTTCTTCCGTATTGCAAGTAGGTCTTTTGAAAAGAGTTCAACTTTGCCTTGATCTTTTTAGTTTTCCGGGAAGGCATTTAAAAAGGTATTTTCAAAATACAATTAAAGTCTCATATAACCTCAAGGAGTCCCAGCTGACCTTACATGCTTTTCGGAATCATAGTTCCTCTGAATTCAACCGACTCTGCTGGGTTTTCTCGATAACTCTGCGGTCGACTTGGCGGACTTCACCTGCTGGGCCCGATGAGGCGCCTCATTTGACGGATTTCTGTGCCACCAGCTGCCATAATCGCTGCGATAATAATAGTGGTGGATTAATCGCCGATCGTGTTACCATACGCCGTACCGCCATACCGTTGCCGATGACATTCCATGCCACATGCACATGTGTGCCATGGTCAAGACGCAGTGACAACGCGACGAGCGCCCCGAGTTTTTCTAGTTCTCTTGGCTAAGTGACAACTCAAAGTTATTTTGTCGTCTTCTGAAGCACTGACAGTCTGGCGGAGGAACATAATAAAACTACAAAGGAGGCAGAAACATAAATAATAGTTGGCAACTTCAAACGCTCAGCTGATTTCCGTTGCCTCCAATTCCGTGTTAATTGCAGCAGACACGTCTTGGCGATAAAGTCATCAAACTGGAGCAGTCCGTCAAGTCGAATAGAGATGGCAACACATATTAACTGGTAAGTATCATTGAGACAATTATCTGATCGATATCAATCGAAATGCCCGGCAAATATATCACAAATCGATTCAAAATGTTGTCGATATCGATATATGAATATTCTAACCTTGCACAATATCTTAAGATATTTTTATATTAAATTTGAAGTATCTGAAATGATTAATTTGATAGAAATATATCATAAGTCGATAACAAATTTGTAGATCGATATCGATCTCCTATCGATATTAATCATTTAGTTAAATATGAATATTCTAACCATACTCAATATTTTAAATAATATTTTTATATTTACTTTGTAATATCTAAACTCACTGTTTTGATTGATTTAAGGTTTTTAATAATATATTAATAGCAAAATTCGATATATTTCGACATCAGACAAAATACCCGTAAAACATACCATAAATCGATAAAAAATATGTATATAGACATTAATAATTCAGTTAAGTTTTAATACTCTAACCTTGCCCAATATTTTAGAATATTTTTAATATTTAATTTGTAGTATCTAAATTAATTGTTATGATTGATTCAGGGACTATAATAATATATTGATATTAATAATTCAGAAAAATATATATTTTCTAACCATGTACAATATTAAAATGATTTATTTATTTAATTTATAGAATCTTTACTCATTGTTTTTAATAATATATTAACAGTCAAATACGATATCTTTCGATATTTAAAACTCCGATTTTTATTGGAAATCTATATTTCTCACATATATATTAATGTATGTATAATGTATATTTATAAACTTTAATAGATTATTTTATATTTATATTTTCCAATAATATATCGACGGTTAATAATGCAAAAAAACGATATCTTTCGATATTTAAAGCTTCGATATTTCTCGATATTCTATGTATACTATACTCAACACCATTTGTCAGTCAATACATCTGTACAGATCTTTTCAATCAAGCTTGTCTAGGGATTTGTCTTCAATTAATCTTGATTTGGCGGGGCCAAACTACATTCACTTCGGGCAGATAATCGCAGCTAGTCAAATGCAAATATTGCACAAGATAGATATTGTAAAAGAATAGACACAGAGAAGCACACAGAGCGTCCGCGAGTATTGTTTGAATTGGAAACAATGATTTGGCCGGGTCTTCTTCCATTTGCTGGCCAAACAATCAAGTGCTGGAGTGGCCGTCACTTGAGTTATGGAAATGCGAATAAAAATACTGGGCTTGCACGGCGACGTGAGCGTGAGGGCTTTATTTATAGTTTGCTCTTCAATCAGAATGCCTGCGGTGGCTTTTGATATTTTAATGAGTCAATTGCCCGCAGCACGTCAACGTGCCGAGCTAAATACGGACTGGAATCGGAATCGGAATCAGATTCCGAGCGATTGCGATTGAGAGACTAAATTCGAAGGGGTTGCCATGCGAAAAGGCCGCCTTGACTGATTTGCCATGAATTCATCATCGCGGACGGCCGAGACAAAAGACTTAAGCGACAAACTTTGATTGCCCAAGACGAGCCGAGCAAATCCGCCAAAAAGAAATCTCCACAAATGAAGCCGATAAAAAACACCTCAACACAAATCTGCATTGTTTTCCAAGCCGCATTGCAAAATTGAGCTGCGGCTTGCCAGCCACCGAGTGATGCTAATTTACACTGCCCAACACACCAGCAACAGGCCACAGCAGCGGCAACAAGCAACAAGCAACATCGGCAACATCAGCATCAGGCAACACCTCCATTTGGCATGCGGCAACATCAAACTGCAGTTACCACATGCCACCTCCATGTAACCAGAAGCAGAGGACAAGGCTCGACTACAATGAGTTTACCAAAAAGCTTAGAGAGCTTATCTGCGGACTCAAGATGCAACATTAACATAAACAACTTGGTTTCTTTTTACTTACATGCCGCAAAGGTTGGCCCTCAAAGTACACAAAAGGAAATTATATGTGCTTCAAAGAGCTACAAGTTAAATGCAAAAGGGTTATTTAATCCACTTCATCTTATATAAATATTATAAAAACCTGATATCACCCATATTATTCTTTAGATGCTAGAACTTTCTTAATTTGCTCTTACTAAAGACATGGAACATTGTGAATACTCAAGCTAATTTTAATGAGAATCTAGAGAGAAACGTCTAGTAAGGAAAATAGAATAGTACATAGTGTACCTAAAAATATACATTTAATAAAATTTTCTTGAATAACAAGGAATATAAAGATAAATAATGGGAAAAATGTGTTGTCAGGGGTGCCACAGAAATTGCTTTGGATATAAAACCAATTGAAAGGGGGCTCAAAAGTGATATGGGATTTATCAGATTTTATTTATTTATTTTAGGGGATACAAATTTTCTTTTTATAATGTTAAATTTCAAAGACTCCATATTACATATTAATTTCTTAATCGCAATCCTGACAATTTCTTCTTTGTTTTGGGGACTGGCCACTAGTTGACCAAACCTTTTGAAAGGCCAAGGGTCTTGTCTAGTTACTGCAAGTTTGCATCACCCAGCAATACCTTTCATTTTCTTTGGGTCAAATTTAAGGGGATTGTTTAAACCAAAAAGTGACAGCATATCAGTTGAATCTATTCAATGGAATATAAAGCGGATTCCTAGGAAACGGGTACGAGTTTAACTTCAAAGTTTAAGCTACTAAAAATGAATTGAGCAAGTCTTGCGTTCAGCCCTTGGTTAAATTATTGTAAAATGCAGCATTTTACGCCTTACTTCTCATTATGTCCGAGGCTGTTTGCCGTTCGCCACTCTACGGACTTCGGCGTCCGGATGCCGGTCAGGAGGTGGTGGCTTTAGAGCGTTCACGGCTCGTTGCACCACCCACACCAGCCGGCGGGCAGCCATCAGCAGTCACCTGTCGAGGTTTGTCATTGGGGCCCTGGTGCGCCGCCGACTGTCGCAAAACCTCTAATTAGTTGGTCTCAAAGAGACATTTTGCAACGATGATTGCGGCGGGTTGCTGGCAATTAATGCGCGCCTGCACTGGCCGCTGAACTGAACTCATAATTGCGTTCCAGAGTGATAAAAACGCAGTGGGTTAATGCTAATTGCAGACGCATTAGCCTGGTGCAAATCTCCCCTCTTTCCCGGCCCTTGGAAGTCATCTAATTAGGGCCGGGCCTTTGATCGAGGTGTTTTAGAAAGCCAACGAGTGGCACTTCATCTAGAAAACTCACTCAAAGAGCAGAGCTAATGCGGAGGAATTATACTTATTACTGGGGTTATGATATATCCTTTGGGATGAACTTGTTTCTGCTTAGAAACTTGTAATATTAAAAACCATTAGGTAAGTCTAGAGTATCTTCCCTGCTAATGTTATTAATTACATATTCAACTGCATATTAATACAGTATTATCGCCCGGGGCTTCTGCATCTGTATTACTTCATGTATTATTTACAATCTATTACACAATGGCACGTGCTGATTGATTGTTAACTTCCCCAACTATTGAGTCCCTTGGCCAGCCGAGCAACTATTATTAAATTGTGATTTATCCAAGTGTGGGCCATCAAATCGGTGCGCATAAATTAGATAATGGCCACCGACTGCCGGGCCCAAGTAAATAAGTTATAAAATTTAACGAGCATAATTAAGTGCAAGCTTTGGGAGGCATGGCCGGCTGGCTGGCTGTCCGGCTGGCTGACTGGTTGGCTGGCTGACTGGCCTTTTGGCCAATAAATCGCAACTGGCAGCAGCCTCGTGGCTGTGGTCAGAGATTATGTAAATGGCCCAGAGCCACTTGGTCAGTTTGTGTATGATTGTGTGCACTTTTGGTATCGAGCTCCGTCCATTAGAACGGTGGCCGCCTTGTTGACAATAGATAATGCAGAGGGCCGTAAATTTATGCAGAGTCGAACCTTGCCCTTGAGACCTCAGATACTTGGCACGGTTCCGTTCGTCATAAATCAAAGAGATCTTCTGCTCAATAAAGGCACTGTAAGAAATTAGGTTCTCTAATAATTCCACATTAAAAGAGTAACTAATCATTTCTTCAGTTAATAAGACATACAATAGATTTTATATATAGAATTGCTTAGCTATTAAGAGGTTTCAAAGTTAAAGTTATGTGCCCTTAAGGGCATACAAATTTAGTTTAATTTAGTTTAATATTTAAGTTTGTAAACATAGTTAACAATAAGATTATACTGTAATTAAGGTGTTTACAGCTTAGTAAATGTTTATTAAGACCAACAACCGACAAGCTGGATGAGTTAAGACTTTAATAAAAAGAAGGCATGTTTACTTGAAGTATTATAACCAAAATATAACTTTGCAGACCCCTTTAGAAAACCCTATCCCTATGAAGTCCTTGGAATACCTATATCAAGATTTACGACGCACTTATCCAGCGTTAATACCCACAACTGACCTCTTTTTTTGTCAGTGTGCTGTAATAAGCCAGCTGTTGTTGTTCGTCTGCTCGATTGTTTTGCTTGGAGGAGAACGCTGGTTTCAATTAACCTTGCCTGGCCGCCGCATTGACCCTCAGCGGCGCTCTAAAAATTCGGCTAAAGAGCAGAAGCTCCGGCCCGAAATAGAATGGCCAGGCATTGAATAAGGCAACGGCTACGGCTACGGCCAGATATATACATATTTCTTGTTGTGTACAAACAACAGCAGCTCGGAGTGGGGCAGCCGCGACGAACGGCCGCCAATTATGCATGCCCGTCAAGAGGAGCTCGCCGCTCGACGGCTGAAGCCAATCCCGGCGAGCGGATCAGTCAGGCGGCAAGCACTTGACTCGGTGGGCATGCCGACACCCGCCTCCTGGCACCCCCCGTCCACACCTTACTCCCAGGCCCCAAGCACTCCTTCCCATCTCCCCCCTTTTCTCGGCTATTTTCCCATTGCACTTGCCACTTTTTTCCATTTTGTTTATTTTGTTTATTCAATGCAGAGCTGCAGGCAATCTTGTTTTCGTTGCCGCTGCCGGAGTTTATTTTTCCAGCTTTTCCCATTTCCCAACTTTCGCTCTCTTTGTGCGGCTCTTCCAGTGGCGCCAAATAAATTCGCTTCTTTAATTAAAAAAGCAAAAAGTTTTGAAAGAATGCTTTCTGAGCCAAAGAGGTGAGCAAATGAACTCACGGAGTGCGGCTTATATGGCCAGCAGAATGCTTCTCTCAGTAACAAACTACACTTAAAAGTAGCTAATGACTTAGAAAATTATTATTTAAGATAATTATATGTGTGCCTGAACTAATTTATAAAATTTTCTTACCACAAAAACCTACTAGTTTTGAGATGTTTCTAGACTAAAGTAAGTTGTGTTTAAGTTACAACTTAAAAAATAAACCATTGACTTTGTATAGTAATATTAAAAGCAAAAAAACTGACGGAGTGCTGCATATATGGCTAGCAGAATTCTTCTCTCACTAACAAACTACACTTAAAAGTAGCTAATGACTTGGGAAATATTTTATTTAATACAACTAATGCGTAATTTCTTAGATGTTCTTTTAAATGTGTGCCTGAAATTATTTATACAATTTTCTTAGCACAAAACCTACTAGTTTTTGGATGTATCTAGCTAAAAGTAAGTTTTGTTTAAATTACAACTTAAAAAATAAATCATTTTGACTTTTTATAGTAATATTAATATAAATCCTACCAGTTTTGATGATGCATCATTAAAAAATAAATCATTTTGACTTTGTATAGTAATATTAATATAAATCCTACTAGTTTTGATGATGCAACATTAAAAAATAAATCATTTTGACTTTGTATAGTAATATTAAAAGCAAAAAAACTCTATTATAGCAGCTAAGAGTGTGTCAACAATTAATTTTCAACAAAATAAACCCATATAAGTCAAATAATTCTCAACTAGTTCGCTCCAAGAACAATCCCTGCCAGAGTAACTAGAAAATAAATGTATATTTTTCCCATTTTCCATTCCACAGTTTCAGTTGCAAAATACATTTTTTCGACCTTTTGAAAAAAGAACAACAAAAATTGGAAAAGCGCTATTAAGCCAAAGAAGACAGCAAAGCAATAAAGGAGGAGATGTTGTTCATAATGTCTTCCGCGTCCCCTTATCCCCACAAAAGGCATTTACAGCTTAATCCAAATAAACAAACATGTTGGCAGCCTGGGATAAAAATGAAATCTGTTGAAAATATAGTACGTATGCAGCTGCTGGCATTTGTGCGTTTGCATTTGCGGGGCTTAAACTAGTTTCGTCCTCTTATGAGTCTTTTTTTCTGGGCGTCCGAGGACCATTGAAGGGATGTTCGTTCAGAGGCTTAACTACTAGGAGGCTGCCCTGCTCCATGATAGACGGGAGGTGCGGGATGCATTCTGCGGCTCGTTGCAGGTTGCCATGTGCCACTTGGGCTTGGCTGGCTGAGCACCGACAACTGTGCAAACACGCCGAATGGCATTGACAGAACCCACTGGCAAACCATGTTGGGACTTCAGTCCGGCACCCAAAACGGTTTATCTGCAAATCGTACAAGCTGTAGGGGCTCAAAAACAGCATTTTTTGACGTTTAATATGTGAGTCTGTAGGAGACAATCAACTATCCTCTACGGAACTTGAGATGAAATATTAACAGAAAAGAAAAACTTACTAACTGTTTTTGCAATGATTTCTATTTCAGGAACAACATTTTGAATTGGTAAAACTAACTTCTAACTTCTGCGATTTTTATTTTACTTAAGTAAAAAAATGATTGACATGGCTAAATAACAGAATACTCTAACTTGTATTGAAACATAAATCTAACATGGCGCAAGAAACATTTTCTTAGAAACATGTTGAGCAACATCCATTGGTGCTGCCCATCGATGTTCCACAGATTTGACATGGAACGAATATTTTATGTTTAATAAGCGCCAATTTCATCCTCCAATTGTGCTTAAATTTTAGGAACATGTCCGCACAATTCAAATTATTATAAACTTTATATCTACTTTCTAGAGGAATTCATGTGTTCAGGTTTGTTGTGGGTTTATATTATTTGTTTGGGAGCGAGTGGGTTTGGCAAATATTAAAACAAACTTGATAAGCGTGCAACCTATAAAAATGGCTTCACCAAATTTGTTAGTTCTAGCTTTTATGGTCTCTGAGATCTGTGGTTTTATACGGACAGATGGACAGACGGACATACAGACAGACAAGCAGAAGGAGAGACGGTCAGACGGACAAACGGACAGACTTATAGAATAGAAAGTAGTTCTAACTTGTATGGTTTTTGAGATCTGTTTTTTTATAAGGACAGATGACCAGGCAGGCAGAAGAAGAGAGGGACAGACGGACATAAAGGCAAAAGGAGAGACGGACAGACGGACAGAGGAACAGATGCTCGAACTCCTCTGGTGGTTATGGTCAAGAATTTTTGGGTCTGAGGTGAATCCATTCGCTTGTTACATATATTTACAGATGTCCCTTTAACCCTATGAGTACCGGGTATAATAATATAATATATTGGTATTCAAAGCGTTAGAGTCTTTACATTTCTAAAAGCAGACTTTAAGTAAAATCAACATTCCACACAATTTAATTTCAAGAGTTCGCTATCACAAAATACACTCCGAAAGTTCCCCTTTCGTCAAATATTGAATGCTGGCCGAAGAATGGCTAAGTGAATTAGGCAAAGGCAGAGCCAAGTGTTGACGGCCTGCCAAATTCATTTGAATACACTCATATGCATAATCATATTTGAGTTCGACGGAGCAGAGCTGGCCAGAGCAGTCAAGGTCAATAGCAGCATTTGACATTTTTCGTGTTCAGTTTTCAGTTTTGTGTTTTCAGTCTTCGGTTTTCGGTCTTCGGTTTCGTTAACACAATGAAGAGCCGTCATAATTGAATCAACGTCCAAACGGCAGCAGAAGCAACAAGTGCGGCGGCAACAAGTGCAATTCGTTGGCCGGGCTCTGAACTTGAAAAATTGAGCAAGGCCCAGGCCATCGATCGATGGGGCCCGGATGTCCGTGTATTTGGGCCAGGCCAGAGCGGGCCAGAGCAGGCCAGCGAGAAATGGCCAATTAAAGGGCCGTAAAGCGACCAAGGGAAGCCCCGATAAACCAGAAACCCAATCAATTTCGGGCCGATTGCCAATTAGAGGTGCATTTGTCTGGGGCTGCACTTGCACAAAATGGCCCAGCATTTGCATGGGGCTATCGTTCAGTGGCAGCTGGCAGGGTGATGGCAGCATGTTAATGCTAATATGTGTGTGTGGAAACGGGTTTATGGCACTTGGCCGGGCCGAGAGCCCCATTATGATGGAAATTAGCCTCATAATCGTAATAGTGGGTTTTGGGTTCAAGTCTGCGACTCTCTATAGCTCTATAGCCTGGCAGGGGCCACTGGCCAGAGCCATAGTGGCTAGTGGCTAGTGGCTGTGAGCCAAATTGAAACAATTAAGACAATTTAAATCAATTGAAAGCTGATATATCGATGTCACCGGATGCCCTGATCTTGAAAAATTACCATTTAATTCGCCAGCTCAATGCGTTTTGTGTTTTTCGTCTTTGATGCCCATTATTAATACGATTTTAATGGCTCCGGACTCCGATTCGGATCCAAACCCGATTATCCGAATGCTAATGGATGTGGATAGCACGGCGAGTGCTGGCTGGAACTTGTTTCCAATTGAGTCCCAGCGTTCTTTTTGCTTAATTAGTCGACACGCTCGCGACAAAATAGCCCAGCGAGTCTGGAAAAAAGTCGAGAAAGGCGGGCACACATCCATAAATCAGATATCGAACTCCGATCTGCTCTGCTTGGCTCAGATCCCCGATTATAAATCCACAATCTTACAATCTCTCGGCTGGGACATTCTAATAAATGTATACTGGCGGCCAAAGAGCTATAATTTGTCAACCAGCTGGATTCGTTATCATCCGATAATTCTGACACTATATACACTCCACCGATCGGAGTCAAAGCTCGGATTCTGCGTCCGTTATTATCTACCTTTGTTTATTTTTATATTTTTGTTTCATATTTATTTTCGGTTATTGCCGGGCCAAACGTGTTTCTGGTTCTATGCACGAGCTTATCAGTCCCGACTGGTTTATCGCCAAGTTCGCCCGAATAATGCCCAAGTCTGGCCCGTTGCTAATTCCGGTTCGACGAACCTTTCACTTATTGGAGCTACGCGAATTCCACACATCCACAAACTGTTAAGTAATCGACCTGACGTGCCGCAGATGATATGATCTATTGCCTCCATTTATGAAGAATAGCTGCCATTTTCACCCACATCAGTTGCAGCTCTGCATAGTTTGATATTTTTTTAAAATTAAATAAGAGTCTTTTTGTTGATCTTTTACCTTTTAACATGTAAACAATTGGTTTTACTAGGTGAAGCATCTTGCGGACTCAGGTTCAAGCCGACTTGATCTTAATAAATATATCCAAAAAGGACTTTAATCCTGTCAAAGTTATACATCTGTCTTCTTACATTGCCATCTTCCTTATCAGTATCCGAAAGCTGACCTACCTCAATGCTCAACGCAAGCTGAGGGGCCCCTTGTAAGCTTTGGACTTTCTTCCGCTCTATAGTTATAGTACTAACTTTAATCTAAATCAGTGGTGCCCAAAGACCTGACTCTCAAGTCTGCCTGGTCTCTGTCACAATGCAAGCAATGCACCAGTGCGGTAAAACTATAATTTTGTGGCTAAATCTAGTCTTCCTTAGAGTTAACTACCTATTTTTTTGTCGTATTAATTTTTAAGCAATATTACCAACAATGTTTGCTGTATTTGTTTTCATATCTAGCCAGTTATAGTTCTAATTCCTAGTCACGCAAATGGAATTCAAACCTGTATATTATTATATATTTGAACGTTTAATTATGTAAATATAGTTTTATTTAATATAATGAACATGATAATGAAATAAGACAGGAATTTGTATAGTTTGCTTTTAAAATATGAATTAAGATATCAGGGTGTATCTGATTAATTTTCATATATGAAAATATAAGATTAAAATGCTTTATTTGTATTTTATTTAAATAATCAGGTTCGATATCAAGCATTCTTGCTCAAAATAAAAGCCATATTAAATCAGGGCCAATAAATATTATCTTCAGTGTTATATAACATGTACTCTTATTTTGTTAACCACAACTTTATGGCTCACATGACCCTTAACCCTCTGCTGCCCGATGGTTTAGCCCCTGGCTTCCCATGAACATTTTGGAACACCGCAATTAGTAATTGCGGCTTGGCTCTCGTTTCGATTTGCAATGAACTGCTCAGACCGCATCATGAAATTGGAATATTTATTTGCCATTTTATTAATGTCTGCTCTTGGCTTTCAATATTATATTTATTGTAAATTTCGGAGCGGCGCACACACCAGTGCGAGTGTGTGTGCGGCGGGGTGTTTGTCAATGACCGCATTCATTCATTAATAATTTAAGTTGGTTGCCTCATTAATTTCGCCGAAGCTGGTCCCAAAGTAACACCCACAATTGTTGGCAGTCGTTGTAAGCCATTTGGTTTTTCTCCGCTATTTATAGCCATCATAATTGTCAGAGATGCGCTCCGTGGCGTAATAGGCGGACCAACGTATATGTAATGCGATGATTAATTGTCTTTTTCAATTTTAAAACCACTTGATTTGCTTTCAATGCAAGCCAGGGTGCTAATTGAAATGTAAGCGTATTTTCAGTGCATCTCCAGCCACGCCCTCTGCAGACATGCCTCTATAATGCGCCTCCATAAATGTCCCATAGAGAGGGGAATGGAAGGTGTATCCCATTAAATATTATCTAATTTCAGCTTCGTTTGCGGCATTGTTTCGGGTTTCGGTTTCAGTTTTTTATTATTTATTTATCCATGATTTTGTATATGTTTTATCTGTGTTTCCCATTCATTCGACTGGTTTGGACGTCTCTTAATTTGGTGAAACAAACTCGTTATGAGTTTCCGATGATGCCTAGTCAAGCAATTAATGCACAAATCTTAGTGGGAGGCTGGGCAAAGAACACGGCTCTGAACTGTGTATGCAAACAGAGCGATGAATCAATTTACAGCCAAAATGGGAATGGATCCGATTATTTATAGGAGGTTGGGGCTAATGAATGGCTGCCACCTGACGTGCCACCTTCAGTTTTTGGCCACAAGACGAGCATTAGATGTGACAGGAATTTCTATTTATGATTAGCCAAAAAGCCAATCCGAACACCAATTAAAGGCTACGCCTTAAATTAAGTCACCGAGCGGACTATTTAAATAACTCATTCCAATGGTTAATGAAGTGCAGTATCCAGGCACGAAATGGAATGGAAAATTAATCAGCTTGGGGAAGTATGTAATCGTTATTTGTAATTGGTTAAAATGAGTGCCAGCACAATTTCAATTTATTTGCCATTGAAATTGCTAAAATTTAGTGCTGAATACTTGCAATTAGGAGAGCACAGCGATGTCGAGTGCTGATAACGTAATTTCCCTATAACTTACAAAGGGTAACAAAGGGTATAACGATTATTTGAGGAGTTTGGGAATTTTCTCAAAGATGAAAATATTTGGAAAAATAAAGAAATTATATGAGAAGCCAAAACTAATAACTAATAACTAATATAACTTCTCTTTATTTTATGTAAATATTAACCATTTTTAAAATTTATTATTCTACTTTATCTAATTACTTGATAATACCTCTTTAAAAAAAATGAAAGCTTTATTTTATTATATACTAAATTCTTGGTATAGGAATAAGTAGATAAATAAACCACAATTGACAATCATTTAATTTTATTTATCTAGCTAGTGAGAGTAAGTGAGAGAGTGCTGATACTCCCCGACTTACGTATGAGATTCCCCTTTATATGCCGTTACTCTGCCGCTGCAATGACCACCATGAATATGCTCAATTTGTGGGCTCTCTTTTACGGGGGTCATTTAAAGGCCAGGACAATATAAAAACGAAGCAATTGTGTGTCGCCCGCCTGGCTCTCTGTTCTATTTGCGGTTAATCCTTATCTAATTTATGCAAATTCCATATCACTTTAATGACACAAGCAGCGACGCGATTCGCGCACGATTTGCGGCGACTAATTTGTTAAATTGTAATTAGCTGTAATTGGTTTATGTTAATTGCTGGCGAACTCACCTCACACAGACTGCAATTGCGGATAGAGTACGTCCCTTGTTGCGTTGATTTCGGCCCTGTTGCATAAAGGTTTAAGGCTTAAACACACATGGCTCGGAAATTGGTAAGCAACAATTGCATTAATGGATTTTAATTGCCGAAAACGCACACGGAGACGCGGACGGAGGAGGGAGACGAAAGAGACGGCGAAACTCGAATGCAAACTTGTTCGAAAAAAGTCAAATGGTCAAGTCGCCCAGCGGAGTTGATTAAAATTTTGTAAAATCGCCGGACGTCGCCACTAAGTTTAAATCTTTCGACTCTTCTGCCTCTTTCTACTTTATCTTTTTCTCTCTCGCTTTTGTTTTATCTCGCATAAACAGAAAGAGCTGCAAATGGCAACAACAACTCAAATATTGCAGAAGCGGCGTGGACGCCGAAGAAGAAGAAGAAGAAGCAGCAGCAGCAGGAGAAGAAGAAGATGGGCAAAGCGCACGCCAATAGTCCGACTTATGCAATTTCTTTTTGTTTATTTTCAATTTCTGGCTGTGTGCACCCTCTTTGGTTTTTCCTTCTTTCTTCAACACTTTTCACCGCGCTATATTGTTGTCGAATGCACAGCACAGCACGGCACACTTATTTCGAACACACTCTCGCGCACTTGTGTATTTCGTTGCAGTTTTCGCTATTTTGCCGTCTTGCCGTTTTGCACTCTGCGAAATTGTGTCAGAATAACAAATCTCGAGTGTTTTTTCGGCTGCCCCCAAAATCTGCGTGCGGCGGCAACCTGCGAACTACAACCGACCGCAGCGTGCGAGTGCAACATGCAACAGCCGAGCGGCGGACAACGAACAACGAGCAGCGAACAACGGCAAACAACCGACAACCGACGCGAACGACTGGCTGAAAGAAACTGAGCGAAGCGGTGCGAAGACAAGGCGAAGAGTTTGTCTGATTGCCAGTCGGTCACTCGGTTGCTTCGCTGTTCGTTGTTGCTTCTTGTTCGCTGTTGTTGTTGCCGCTGTCTCTGCCGCTGCCGCCGCTGCTGCTGCTGCTGCGATCACGATAAACGGTACTGCGGTCGATCCTTCCATTGTGTCGACTTTTAGGCTGTGCCTAAGACGTGGATGGGAAAGGGAAAGGGAGAATGAAGAATCTGGAAAGTTTAGTGCCGATACCCTAGAACTCATAGAGTTGTTTGCTTAGACAGACGGGCAGACGTTGTTGGGGATCAAGAATATGTTTACTATAAATATATGGATGCTTAAAAAATTAAAATTCCTCCGCACGACCTCTGCAGGCACAAGTACAGTATGCACATAGTGTACACAACGCACCAGTGCTTATATTTATGGCGAAACCTACCTTTTTGTTATTATATATATACATATAAATATTAAGAAGCCTACTTCTCTATGTACTGGATTAATTCACATCGACGTTACACCAAAAATATAATGAAACATTTAGAAAAGTTCATAGCTGAGCGCAGGAGCAGAATTAAAATAATTATAGCTTTATTTAGGGTACTCAGTAATTAATCGCTGCAATTAACCGATATATATATATTATCCTAATACTGATAGGAACGCTGTCGGATTAGTTATGTTTTAAGTTGATGGAGATTTTATATTCCAAAAGCTCTACCTACAAGTAATTTCTCTAGCCTATATATAGATTTGGGAATATTTGACAGCTTTCTTTAAGGCTTGAATTGTATAAACAATAATAAGGGAGTTTCCCTTACCAACTGGAAGACCTTCAGATCAATAATGTATATACTTCCTTCCAAGTCTAAATATCCATTGAGCATTAACTTTCTATTATAAAGTTCTTTATTCAGCTCGTTGAATCTGTAGTTATTATTATTATATTTATGAAAACACAGTCAATTAGTTATGATTCAATAACAATTATTCTAAGTGTCAGATAGACTCAGAAGTAGCCGAGTTAAGCATGCGGCTTTTAATGGTGGATACATTTGGTGGATCAAGTTGATATATAATAGTTTTGTGAGCTTTCCGAGAGACCTGCTGTCAAGTCTTTGTTTTAAACCCATTTCCCGGGTAACTTTTTCCTATTATTGGCACAACGATGGCATTGTTTTATGGTGGGAATCGCTTCCAGCCATTCAACTGGCAGCTGGCGCTTTCAAGTACCGCCCGAAAGCATGCTTTGAGTTAATGGCCAGAGTCTCGCCGCCTAGCCGCGCACAGGCGTGTCCATAAAAAGAGGGCCACCCGGTTGAGGGGCCATTCGGCCATTTGGCCATTTGGGCGCCCAGCTTTCAGCCACTCAGTCATTTAGCCATTGACGTCACTAAATTAGGGCCCTGCGGGCGGGGCAGCGCAGCAAGTGCAGCCTCCTCAGGGCTCTTCATCAAAGTGCGCGTAATAGCGCATAAAACAATAACAGCCCAAATGGCCGGAGCCCTCGACGTCGAGTGCGGTTGGGCGAAATTGTGTGCCCTGCTTTAAGGGCTCGCAAGTGATTGAAAAGTCGACTAAGCCGGGAAACGTTGCACGTGCCCCTGATTCAATTAGGCCGGCGAAATGTCATTGTCTGTGGCGGTGACCTTTGGCCACCTTTGGCTACCAAAGTAACGGTCAGCGGTCACCAGGCGAGAGATGTCCTCTCAGCCGATTTATAGCTAAAAGCTGACTTTATAGCAAAAAATTACTTAAAATATTAATAATATATTATTATTAAAACTATATTATTTTTATTAATATATTATATATATTAACAAACCCAGAAAGAGCTTTGTCTCCTCGGAATATATATATTATATTATATTATATTATATATATATATTTTTGTACATTATAGAATATCGATAGTTTAATTATTATAAGTAACATAGACATAATATAATCTCTTTTTTCTANATATTATATATATATATTTTTGTACATTATAGAATATCGATAGTTTAATTATTATAAGTAACATAGACATAATATAATCTCTTTTTTCTATCAAGAAACTATTTTTATTAAGAAGGAATAATTAAATTAATCGATAGTACATAGTAAAGCCTAGAACGTCTTGGTAAAAATATTGATTCTTTACTTTATTATTAATATTATTATATATTATATTATTATATATTAATATTGATTCTTTACTTTAAATCACTTGAAAATGCAATAAGGAAGCACTCTCTTTCCCGAAAAATTAGTTTATAAAGTTAAAAAGATGTTCAACAAATGTATATTACATTTAATACTTATAACTATTTCTTTTCGAATAACTTTCAATCTAAATAAATTAATTTTCAATCCTATTACTTCTTTAATGGCATACAATGTATACAGGGGTGCCATAGAAATTGTACATGATCTGAAATGTATGCTATAAATTTGCATTTAAAAATATTCAGGGAATTCGGAACCTAAAGCCTGCTTTTGTAAGCCTTATAAATCGATTTAAGATCCTTAGCGATTCCAGGACACCTCAGCTTAATTAATTAACCATTAAAGGACTCTAGTGAGGGCAGCACTGCAGTGTTTTGTCCGAGGACCTTGTTTGGCTGCTGGTCTCAGTCTCGGTCTCGGTCTCGGTCTTATGTCACCATCGCCTGCGCATGGCTTCCCTGCTGCAGGACCTTAAATATCAAATCCTATTTATTTGCCAATTTTACATTCGAGTGCACAGCGAGCGGCGGTGGCAGCAGTGACGTCAGAGCTCGAGTAGGCGCCACGGCAGAAGCCAAAAACTATTCACACCGACAGGGGAAAGGACTCGCACACGCACACAGCCCCAAGGCGGTGACAAAAATGGCAAGAGACGAAAAGTAAGGAAAGGAAAACGCATAATTTCATTACCAAAGCTCGGGGTTTGTTTTCAATGATGTCATATGTTCGCTGCGCTAGCCGGAAGTCGTCCCGCGAGTCCTGGCCCGGCGCAGGCGCTCTGCCCAGCGCTCTCTTGGGCTCTCTTCGGGTCTCTCTTCGCCAGGATCTGTGACGTCACGGTTCTCTTGAGGCCAGCCCATCGTCCTCGGGGCGTACAAGCACACGTACGTGTTTGGGTCAGCAGCTGTTGTTATGGACGTGTCCTTAGTGGGTTCATTTGCCACGATTTTACGCCGCCCGACCGCCGGTTAATGCTCATCCTGGAAGCCCCTTGCTGGTTGCCAGGACACCCCGACCAGGAATGGGAGCGGGGCCGGGATCATTGACCGTGCTCCGACTGATATATTAAATTACCCGCCAGCAGCAGCAGCAGCAGCTTTTTGATAACATTTTGCAGTAATTTGTATTTGATTTTGCCCAAAGGCTTTTTGGCCCTGCCCCCCCACCTCCACCTCCACCTCCACCTCCAGCTCGTAATGTAAGGCAAACAGTGTGCAAATTTTCTTTGTCAATACTCGTAGCCATTTCCATGTGCTTCAGCCCATCCATCCCCCCCCCAACCCCCAGTGGCCATTAGTGCAGAGGCATAACGAAAGCCAAACAAACAAACAAATTCCGAGCTGAACAGGCAGACCCCCGGAAGTTGCCCCTCGATAAGCAGAAGAGTCGAAGAAGTCGGCAGATACGTATATAGGATTGACATTGGGCCAATATAAAATAAAATAAATCAAAACACCGAGAGCAGAGTACTCCTGTAAATGTCAGTCATCCTTGCTCGTGTTCCATCGCCAGCAGGAAAGTTTCCAGCGGGGACAAGTCAAAGGAGGGCCAGGAAGCCAGGACATAACCGAACGGAATCGCTGCCTGCATAACAAATTTATCGCCGGAAGTGATTTTCACTGAAATCCAATCAATAAAAAATTATGCTACTGCTAAAAATAAAAGCCAGGCAGCAGAATGGCAGCGGAAGAGCGGAAGAGGAAGTCGGGGGTCGAGTTCCCATTTCTGGCACAGCTTGATGGCGGCTGCCTAAAAGTAGGCAACGATAAAATGGCAGCGCTTTGCATGCCCGTCGCTGTGATTGCCACTGTGTGCGTGCCAGTGCCCCTGTGTCCGTGTGCGTATGTGTGTGTGTGTGAAACAGGACTCTGGACGCAGGACTCCGCAGCGGAGCAGAGATGTGAGAACGGGGCCAGCCGGAGTGGCAATCTGCCGTAAAGCGCACAAAAATTGACGCAAATTTTTGCGCGTAGATCCGGCCAGCGGAGAAGGGGTGGGAAGGGGGAACTGCTCGTTTCTTTTGGTTTTTTTTTCTTGGCAGTACATAAGCAATTTTCAGCGCAGATTCCGGCTTAATCTGTGCTTCATATGCTCCTCGTTACGCTTCATTGGAATTTTTACGCCGGAGTCAAGCTCAAGAGAATGGATATCGGTTCATTTCGAGGCTTAATATTTATGTTTTTTTATTTCTTGTCGATTTTGGAGTTTTGGCGGATGGAAACAGCATTCAAAAATTACTTTGACAATTTTCAAAAGTTGTTTGATGAGTTTTATAATGTTTATTAGGAAAGGCTTTGCTGTTGATAACTTTTAATAAGACCAAGTTCTCTATCATTGATTTAGCATTGTACAAATATAAAAGGCCACATTTCTTAAAAAGGTCAATATATTAAAAATGTTTGTATTTCGTTTATAATTATTTTGAGCAAAAGAAAATGAATTTCTCTTAATATCAGAGCAATTTTCTGTATTTATTTGGGGGACATCTCATTAATTTCTTTTATTATTTACGGAAGTAATTTAAATGATACAAATAATTTAATTCAATAATTAGAATGAACTTCCATTATGTTGAAATAGCTAAGAAAATTCATATAATGACACATGGGCTTATACCAAATTATATGTTGTTATATGTTGCTCTATCTTATCTTTTTCTTTATTATTTATAATGCAATTCATATTTGATTTATCTTAAAATTGGTAATTAAATAAAAGAAGAAAAATCCTTTTTATATAAAATATGCAAAGCCCAAACAGAAAATGCCAGTGACTTTTCGACTTAATATTTAATTTATATAAATATAATATAAAAATAAATAATAAATATATTACAAATAAATAAATAATAATATAATATAAAAAGTATATGTACGAATGTATACATAATTATTCAAATAATTAATTTTGATTGTTTCCTTGTAAAATAATATATAATCTTAAAATATTTCTAAGTATTAAGAAATCATTTATCTAAATTCTAATCAGCCAGAAATGTAAATAAGTTGCTATTGAATTAATTAATTGCCCTTAAAGGCTTTAAGATACGAATGAAATCTTGAAAACTATCTTTGAATTTAAAGTTTTATGCCCAGGAGGTGTCCCAAGTTTATTTATCTGTATCTATACACTTCGGTGAACTGTCAAAGTCGCATTACTGTTTATCTAAATGTAATAACAAACTATGCGAAAACAAAGCAGCCCGCATGCAATTAAGTTTCTCAAAATAATGTAAAACCAAACTTTTGCAATTTGAGAATGGCGAAGCTCTTGGCCAGATTCAAGGCGGCGGCTTATCGCGTGGCCCAGAAGAGATACGGGGCGCCGCACTACGGATATATTGTGCCAAGCCGGTGAAGTTTCCCTGTCCGACATTTATTTATATTAAATTCCAGGGCGGGGGGAGAACTCAGCCGGGACTCAAATTATGCTCCGTCTGAGATAACATATTTCCGGATAAATCAACAGAGCGCCAAATGCAAAGCGAAGGAGAACCAAGGAAGCAACACGAAAGCACAACACACAAACACAGCGGAACAATGGAAGGAGCAATAACAAGCAAAGAACAACAGAGCAAGCTGTGGCGGGGGAGGGGGAGCCACTGGAATGGCAGAGAGCAGCCTGGGGGAAGGGCGAAAAGTGTAAATAAGCAGAGACCAGGTTGAGATCTGGCCAGGCACAAAGGTTATTTGCTAATTTATGGCCACAAGTCACAAAAAATTCGACGCAGGGGTGCCCCAGTGACGTCACAAGCAGCCAGAACTGCTGATAAGAAAATGCAGTCACTCCAGAGCGGGCAGCAAAGAGCGCCGAAGAGAGGCGGGTCAGCTGACGAAGAGCGTGCGCCACTGATAACAGAGAGCGAGAGAGAGGAGAGCGCAGCCTCGCCGCTCTTTGGGGCTGCAGCGCCTATAAAAGCCAGCGCCAACGGCCGCAGCCTTCACTTCGTTTCAGTGGACGTGCCGGCGCTTGTTCAGCAGAGAGAAAACCGTTAATCGACGACTCAATTCGCACCTGAGTTCTTCTTCATCGAAGGGAACAGCCTATATTTTTGTAGTAAACATAAAAATAATAAAAAAAAAAACAAAAAAAACATAAATTACCCAGAGGGAAAAGAGATAAAAACCACGAAAAGTAAACAAAGGCAGCAGAAGCTGCTTCGCCCGCGTCCAGAAATTTCCCAAAAGCCAAAATAATAATTAAATGCAAAAAGCAGAAAAAACCTACTAAATTACAGTAAAGTGTGTGTAAACAGCAACTGTTAAGCACTCGCCATGTGCCGTAAATAAGCGTGCATAAATTACACGCGTCCAACTGCGCAGCGAAATATGCCATCGGTGAAAAGTGCCACAGCGGCAAAAGGAGCAGCTCTTCCCAGGACCAGGACCCTCGCCATGCTGCAGCAGTATTGACTGGCACCACCAGCAGGAACCACCAGCCGGCAGCGGGCAAAGGTGAGCCACGGGTGAGAGTTCAGAGTGTGTGTGCCAAAGGTGTGCTTCCCCAAATTAACCAGGGGAAGGGTTGCCCTCGAAATATGCAAATTCCCAAAGAGACACCGCGGCCGGAAAACTCATTCCATTCCCCGAAAAGAGCATTTTCCTCGGGGGGAGAGGCAACATCAAGCGGGAATGAAAGCACCGAATGATGACATAAAGAGGGGGGGCAGGGAAATGTAAATAAATAATGGCGGCCCGCGGCACACTTAATATTTCGCGGTGCCATCGGTGCATCGCCTCCAGCATCCCGAGCTGCAATTACCGCCAGTGCCGGCATCGGTCCACAGAGCCATCTTCGATTATGGCCCCGTTGACAGCCGAATGGGCTCCCAAATATTTTCCCAAACTTGCTCAGGAGGAAACATAAAGACGAGGCAGCAGTCTGTTTCTTTTTGTTGAGGAATTTAAGGCAAGAAATCTAAAAATTATTATGGTTTGAACTAAGGAAAACAACATATAATTAATTAATTAATAATTATGAAATTTCGGGGAGGATATAAGCCTTGTCTTTTAGGTAATAAAATAGCTTTCTTCTACTTCCTTCAACATAAATTCTATAGAACTTAATTTCAAACAAACTCCTGGCACTTTCTCAAGCTTATACACAAGCTATATACTCTCCTAACCCTAAAAACATTATTATTTTTAATTATTTGTAAGATTTATGTATGAATAATGTTGAACTTTGAGATAAAACAAAGACACTTGTGGGTTAAACCAACTATATCTGTATAAATACTTCGGAAAACTCTTCTTAAATTCACAAAATCATCAAATTACTTTTCTAAAAGACAATTAGCTACCTCAGTCTTCATGATAAATAATAAATAATAAATACTAATTATAATAAATAATAATAAACAATAATAAATAATAATAAATAATGAATATATCCTCATATCATATAAAACATAATAATTATTACTACTAAATACCTAAACAAAATAGAATTCAAGTAAATCATTAAAAATATCAACAGATTTCTAGGAAACCCCTTTTTTCTGTTTCGAAAATTGCACATAATAAATAATATTTATTAGAATGATTAGAAGTCTGCTTCTCAATCCAGTGAAAGCATTGATTTCTCCCCGTAAATCATTGAAAATATCAACAGCCTTCTGGGAAATCCCTCTTTGTGATTCAAAATCGTGCTTGTCATTGGAAAACTGAAATAAACTCAATATTTCCGCGCTAAAAAGTGGAAGGAAGCCGCAACCCAGAGCCCATATTCCCCAGAATTCTCCCGCAATGTGCTCAATCATGGCCAAGACAGGGGCCATAATTCGTGTGGCGCTGAATATTCGATTTGATTCCCCTTTTCATTAGCTTCCCGGCCAGAAGAACCCGAATGGCTTTCCAATTAAAGGCGCTTTTCGCGATTCGGGGAAATTTCGATTGCGTCTTTGCGTGAATTAACGACTGATCCATACGCCTTCTATTCCGATCCGAGTCGATTTATGGCCCATACTGCCTGTTTTCATAGCCATCATCGACTGCTGGCTGTGACTGACTGTGGAAATCGATGATGGAGTCGGGGCTGGGCCCTGGCAACGCCAGAGTTTCCGCAGAGTTAATTGAAGGCGATTCGCACTGCTTAACTTGTGCCTTACATTTCCAGCGCGTTGCCAGTCGTGCATTTTCCCGCTGGCAGCCATCGGAGCGTTAGTCAATTTCCATAATTAAAAGTGTCAAGCAATTTGCTCGGCGCCCGGGAAAACAGACAGAGGCAGCGGCATCGATGGTGGCATCAGGTAACATCCGTGACATTCGCAACATCAGTGGCACAGGGCAACAGGAGCAGGCAGGATACCGGATACAGGAGCAGGAGCAGGAGCAGCTGCAGGAGCAGACTACAGACTACATGTCCTGCAATTTGCGAGTGATTCAATTATTTTGTGCCCATTCATTCACACACACATGCATAATTCGATTTGGGAGCATAAAGCAAACAAATTGGGGTGAAAGTGCAGCAGACACCACGGCGTATGCTCTATTTCCGACTCCGAAACTGGCCCGTACGTAATGCCACGCAGACAACTTGTCGCGCTTAGCTGATGGTTTTATCTGGTCTAATTTGCGATAAACTGACACAAGATTGCAGCTACTTTATTCAAATTATGTGATAAGCCGCAGCGCCGCAAACAGAGTAGCAAAAACAGCGCGCAGCTCACAGCTCGCCAGAAATGTGACACAGGCCCCAAGTATCCCAAATATCCGAGTGCCCGGCGCTCCCCGTCCCACCTCTGGGCTGGGTCCGCTTTTTATTTATTTTGTGGTGTGTGCAGGGCTCTATGTGTGTGTGTGTGTGGCACGCAAATCAGTGAGGCAAGCACTCTGCCCCGGGGCGTGGCCGCCCGCTCTCCCCCGAATTGCGATACGCAACTGAGATACGCAAGTAACACTGGGCAGCAGCAATTTGTACTTTCTCTCCAGGCTTCCTAGGGCCATAAACAAGGGCTGCTTGACTCAACCAAAGCATACTCTATATATCTTATATATCAGGCGATCTTGGAGTATAATAATCTGTAATGGTATTGGGAGATAGGGAGCTGTACAGATATTATGAAGTATTTTAACTACGCAAATTTCTGTGATATCTAGTGGGAAATGGTGGAAATTATATCATTATAAAAGAGTTAATCAAATGAGTTATGGAAAAGATTTTAACATCAAATAAATAAATATAAATATGTGAAATTATATAATTATAAGAGAGCTAATACCAAGGAAAATGTGTCTTTAGTTCCATTATATATTCCTTAAAAATAATTATTAACAAGGAGATCTCCCACTAGGTATTTGTATATAATTATTGCTCTCGTTATTTATATATATTTTTGAAAATATTGGTTAACATATCCTCCCTTAATGTATTTTATTCAATCAGCTGCCAAGATTTTTATTTTAAGGATAAATTATGCGATTTCAATGAATAAGTTAGAATACGAACATTTATTACCCTTTTTTTAAGTATGAAAAATACTATTAGAGTAGGAAACAATATATTATATTATATATTATAAGCAATATATTCATTTATTTCCATTATAGATTTTTATAATATTTATTAACGTGGGAAGAGATATCTTATAGTAATTTATTATACTATCAGAGAGCTCATTAATTAAGCCAAGCCATATATTCATTATATGCACTTCCAGTATAGTCTTTTAAAATATTTATTAACCTGATGTTTATTATTTAATTATTTGCCAAGATATTTATTTTATGAAAGTATTATGCGATTTTAAAGAATACGTATGTTGGAATACAAATATTTATTACCTTTTCTTTAATTTAATAAATTACTATCAGAGAGCTCATTAAATAAGCCAAGCAATATATTCATTTATTTCCATTATAGCCTTTTAAAATATTTATTAACATGGGAAGAGAGCTCCCTTGATATATTTAATTTAATATTTGGTCAAGTTAAGAAGAGTGTTATTTTAATGAAAATGTTGGAATACAAATATTTATTACCTTCTTTTTAATTTAATAAATTACTATCAGAGAGCTCATTAATTAAGTCAAGCAATATATTCAATATATTTATTTCCAGTATAGCCTTTTAAAATATTTATTAGCATGGGAAGAGAGTGAGAGACAGATACACAGAGAGCTTATTAATTAAGCCAAGCAACATATTCATTTATTTCAATTATATCCTTTTAAAATATATATGAACAAGGAAAGGAGATTTTTATATCATTTGAGTTAAACAATAGTTATATCATATATTATATGTATTAACTCGGAAAGAGATCTCCCTTGAGGAAGGCTAGTAAATGAATTTAAAAGAAAACTTTTGCTATTAATTTACTGGCTGAAAACTCGAACTTAATTACTCTAACAGCTAATAAATACTTATTTACACAACTGAAAAACCTGTATTTAGTAAGCCGATGCATATTTTATTAAGATTATAAATTTCAAATAGTAAAAAAGAGTTTCCTAGACTCGGTGCATGTTGCCCAGTGTAATGACAGCGACAGAACACACCAAGGAATGAGGAAAAAATGGAATAATACATTTGGAGCTGCTCCCTCCCACTTGCCGGCACTCTGTAAATTCATTCATGTCAGTTTTTTGTTTGCCGAACCCTGATTAGAGCAGAGACGCAAACGAGTCGCTGGCTGATAACTCGCAGAATACTACAGATACGGCAACGACTACTAACGAGCATTTAATGGCAGCGACTTATCGCGGCGCAAAGTGCGGCTAATCGAAGTCGGCATCCCCGTGGGCCAGACCCCCAGTCCCCCCAGTCCCTCAAGCCCCCACGTCCCACACCGCATCCAACTCTGGTTCCGATCCAGCAGGCACATCGCTCATACGGCAGACATTGCGCATACGCCCTGTGCGCCCAAGCTGGTAATGAACTTCCGCCAAACTTGATTAAAGCCATTCCCAATTTGTTCCAGCTCTCCGGGGGGAGCCGAAATTATTTCAATTTCACACATTGAACAACAGGCAAATTATTTCGGCAACAAACTTTGATGTCAAAGTTTTGCACTCTCCACTCTGTTTAACATGTGTTTTTCCCTGAAAGAGGGTAAGCTCCACAAGCCCATACAGTTGTGGCCAAAAGAGAAGTGCTTTCTATGGAAAGTAGTCTAAATACTTAAAGTTCTCTTGGATAAATTACTAATAATAACAAAGAGAAGTTGAGCTATGCGTGATATAATATTTAAAAGTATCTTGGATATTTCATAAATAACATAAAGAAGTAGAGCAATGTTTAATATAATATTTAAAAGTATCTAGGATATTTTCTAAATAGCAATGAGAAGTAGAACTATGTTTAATATAATATTTAAAAGTATCTTGGATTTTTCATAAATAACAAAGAGAAGTAGAACTATGTTTAGTATAATATTTAAAAGTATCTAGGATATTTAATTAATAACAAAGAGAAGCTAAGCTGGGATAACTTACTATTCTATTTAAAAGAGTTTGCTTGATCTGTCAAAGATCTATAATTTTATTAAGTATATGAACAGTTCTCTTAATAAACTAGATATAGCGATCGAATGGGCGTTTCTGTTAGTGTCTGGGAGACATTGTCCGGAATATCTCCATACTTTGTGTGCTATATATATTCCTTAGAGACATTAGAAGATGGAAGCTACTACTCTGGGAGAGCTAGAGCCCCTGCAGGTGGTCCTGGACTTCGTGTCCGCCGTGGGCAGCGGCACCGTGAGCCTGACCCTCGCCGACGAGTGCATCCTCAGCTTCTTTGGATGCGAGTGCCGCGGGGTGTTCGCGGCGGCTGCTTATCTAGGAGACATATCGAGGCGCTGCCAGCACGCCGGCTTCCAAGAGGCTGCCGAGGTCCGGCCCGGCGCCGAGGTGATCCTCAAGGAGCGCTTCGGACGTTCCTTCGACCGGCGACGGCGCCGCCTGTACGAGCAGAAGGAGCGCCAGCGGGCCATCACCATGCACCTGCGCCTGGAGCCCGACGACGAGGTGCTGCCCGGCCGCCAGCCCCACCAGCTGGTGACGCCGCCGCGTCCCGCCTGCTTTGACCTGGACCAGCTGAAGTTCGTGGAGGCCAGCGGAGAGCTGGTGGGCAGCGTCAGCCTCTTGGACTGCGGCAAGGTGCACCTCACCCTGGGCTACCGCCAGGCGCCGCTGGCTTACGGCCAGGAGCGCCCCATCGAGATCTGCCTGGCGCTCTACGAAAAGAGAGCGGAATCCGGACCAGAGGGAGTCCAGACAGGATTCGGCAGCCAAGTGTCAGAGGATCCACCGGCAGAGGGAAAGCTGAGGGACTAGGAGGATGTCATGGCAGAATAAATCCCGAAAATTACTATTGGGAGTACCTGTCAGGCTCTGATAATCCAAGTATTATAATTCAGAATCACTGTGTTAATATATGCATTAAATTTCAGTGTGTAAGGGGCTTTAGCTTGGCTTTGTAATAATATTTTAATGATTTCAAGGTTCCCTTGTTGAATTTATGATATATTACATATAAAATGAGTTTCTTATTTTGGTTTTGTATTAAATTCGTGGCCAATACATAGTCTTAACTGCCAGGAACATCCATGCTAGTTCTTAACAGCTGTCTCAATAACCAAGCTATTATATTCCCGACTTGTCCTGGTTATATTTGTGTGAACTCTGCTGTCTGGGCCACCTTTGAACCTACAAAAACTTGGCTTTGTTTGCGGTGCTGGCAGACGCAGGAGAAAGCTCTCCTTGCATTGCTGCAAGGACTCCATTAGAATGAAAAATGCGCTCAGGCGAGCGAAACTTGGGATATTAAATGGAATTTATTGCAGAACTCGGGGCCAACTTCGGGACACAATGCCAAGCTAGGAGGGACTCAGCCAGGAGGGCACAGGGCTAAGACAACACGACGGCTGTCAGCAGTATTTTCGGAGCGAGTTGGATGCCCTGATTAAAGGCAAACGCCGGGAATTAATTACTTAATTCGTTTGGCCAGCTCAATTAACGCCGAGGGGCTCGGACCGGGCCCTAAGCCCCAGGTCTTAGCCTCAGTTTAAATCTAGCCTGGCGATTGAGTAGGAACACCAGTATTTACGATGGGCTCTGTTTGCCCCACAAACATGGGATGTTTGGACAGTGCTATCTGTACTGTTTGCCTGGCAGATTTCCTCCGAACTTCCGCCAGTCTGTCCGGGCTAATTTCCCTGCCATTTCTTGGCTAATTTCTTTGCTAATTTCTTGGCTAATTTCTTTGTTCATTTCTTTGCAGCATGCACTAAACTAAGCCCGCAAAGGCCACTCGCAGTCCCGTCTCTGTCCGTCCCCCTCTACCGAAGACCCGCGCGGAAGCAGCGGCAGCGGCAGGTATGTAAACACGTATAAATAGTCAAATAATTCGGGGGGCTGCTGGGGCTGATGCTCATCAAAATGTAAACAGTCCCCAGTCCCCAGCCCCGGGTGCCATTATTTCCCCTATCTGCGGACTCAGACACAGAGAGCAAAAGTTTGGGACATAATAAGTAATAAATATTATAGTAAATATATATAAATGTAGGTGAAGCGGCATATATCTTTTGGCTTAGTTGGGTTATTTATTTGGTGTTTCTCTCTAAGATCACAAGCCCAAGAAGTTGTTCTAGAGAGAGAGAGGCTTGAGGTTATAGAGAAAGGTTTTAATACTATAATAATACTTGAATTTCCCTTTGTAACTAAGTGTATATTACAAATAGGTAACCATTAAGTCATATATATTAAATATAACAGATATATATTAACAGAAAAGTTTTAGAACTGATTGAATCTAAAAATAATGTCTGAAATATTTCTAATTTCAAATTTCTAATTAATTGGATATTACAAAAGGGGAAACTATTAAGTCATGTGTATTAAATACAACATTAAATGGGAACATTAAATAGTCATTCTTTAATAGGAAGTAAATATGTAGGGAGTTTATTTTTGAGAAGAGAAACCGTCTTAAAGGTGTGTTCCAACTCGGATAAAAGTCAAAGATATTTTGACTTTATATATATATATATATATATTAAGTTATTATTTGATGGGATAGTAAATATGTAAGGAGTTTATTTTTGAGAAGAGAACCCATCTCAAACTTTCATTCCATCTTGGATAAAAGTCAAAGATATATTGACTATACAGAATATTAAGATGTACATTTTATATAATATACATTTTAGGTTGCAGAAATTGTGTGTATTTGTATTAAGCAATAATAAATGTGGCCTAAGTCTAAAGTCATTAAAATCATTTAATACTTCAGTCTGAGCTAAGGGGAAAAAACCTATAATATTAGTATAGACTTTGTTTTGCTTTTAGATAAAGATATTTAATATTTATCATGTCTAGTCAAGCAAAGGCCATATTTGTTCTCTCGGTGTATCCCAGTCTTTGGGGAACATGTATCTGTATCTGTATCTGTCTGGGACATGGCTTTTAACCCGTGTGTGCCTGTTTGCCGGCGGCCCAAAGGTTAGGCCAAACATAAATTATTTGAGCGCGTGTTCAGCAGAATGTTGAATAAATAAGAGTGAGGCATGTTTGCGCTGTCATAAAATGCAAAAGGCGCCCGCCAAGAGCCGTGTAAATAATTTAATTTCATTTTGTTGCCACTTCTGTGAACTATCAGCATAATGATGACTGTGTGAGTGGTGTGTATTGTGTGTATTGTGTGTATCCTAGGCTACTTTTACGGCACATAAAACACTAATAGGAAAGCCATTACAAAAAGGCGATAAAAGCTGCACAAATTATGGTCGTAAAACAATTTATCAAAATATGTGACATTAACTACCCCCCACACACACACTCGCACACACACTCGCCGCCATCACATGTCAATCATGAGCCAGTATTGAGCCAGAAGGACATGCTCATTAGGCGTGGCCCACAGGCCCACAAATACACCAGCTCAGTGCAATAATTATGCCACAGCTGGCTCGGGGGAAACGGAAATAGAAATGGCCGTAAAAATAGTAACGGGACAGGGCATGGCAATGACAGCGGAAATGACGCCACGGCGGCCATTGTTGGAGTCCTGAGAGCCCCGGAAGTTAATGAGATGCAAATAAGGCTCATGTGCGAAGGCGATTTGACCGACTTGGCATTTGCCGTCCGCCATTTGCCATTTTCACTTGCCGCTTGCCGCTTGCCGCTTGCCACTTGCCACTCAGTGCTGCCAAGAACCTATGTCAAGCCACTGGGAATAAGGGACCACATATTACTCTGGCTATTTTGGTATGCAAGGGGATGCTGATATGTATTAAATATATAAATAAACAGCTCCCAGGACTCTGTCAGGCTAAGCTTTTCCTGAAATACTACTTACTACTTGCCGCTTATATTAAATATATAAATAAACAGTTCCCTGGACTCTGCCATGTTAAACTTTCCCTGAAATACTATTTAGAAACCGGTTAAATAGTTCAACTCATATGAACAGAAGTCCAAATTAAGCTCCTGCTAAAAAGGATCTGTCGGGTTAAAGGCAATATGGGCCGCACTGCCGGCACTTGCCATTTACCATTACCATTTACCATTTACCATTCACCATTTACCATTTGCATATATCCCGGATGCGGATATGCGAATGCGACTATGCGGATGTGCCACTAAGGTCGGACCAGGACCTTTGGCATGCGAATATTTGCGCAATACGGTCACAAATACAGCGGCACAGAGTGACGGCAATATGTGATAATGGCGTCTGACAGCCCGCCGACAAATGCGAGTGAGTGAGTGAGTGAGTGAGTGAGTGCGTGCGTGAGTGTGTGCGACGGCTTCGTCCTTTGTGCTGAACGGGAGTCCTGCAGGGAGGCCGCTAATCCAAAGTCCGTTTTGGCACAGCCCCATTCAGGGTTAACGTGCTGAAAAGGATATCGTCCTGCCATCGGAAATGTGTTTACCAAATTGGGGACAAAACGCTTCCCGGCGCAACTCCAGCAATGATAGCTTCATCTGCTGACTCCTATTGAAATTTCCAGATCTTCCAGGACCTGTTCGGGAATATTAATAACTTGAAAAGAGCTTTCCAGCAAACTTGCAGTGGGGAACTTTCCGGGAGCTGGCTGTGGTTTCCATTTCCCCCGAGAACATACCCCAGTCAGACTTGGCTGTGGTTCCATCCTGGCAGCCATGTACACTCGTCCTGTCAGATGTGCCCGTCAAAGTTGCCTTCCCCTCACTGCTGTGTTTGCATTTTATTTGTTTTTCCGCCGGCTGGCCTTTGTCTATGCCAGCGCGTGGCACTCCAATTAAGCGACAAAATGCCTTCAATATTTTGTCAGGGCTTTGATTTATTCGAGTTTCGAGTGCTGCAAATTTGTTACATGTGTCAGGCATTCCGTCTCAATACGGGGCAACTGTCGCCCGGGGCAACGCATTCGGAGGGAGGAGTGAGTCGCGGTGAGTGGCTTAGCACGAGCAGGATATGCGTAGCCAGGACAATGATGATGAGGAATCAGCTTCCGAGTGGCTTCCGAGGCCAGTGCAGGGTGCAGACTCCTAATTGACACACATGAAGTGAGCTATGGCCGGTCGTATTTTTTCAGCTTCAGCTTGCCCAAATGCTGAGGTGAAGCACAATCAATTTTTCATCCATCTCGGGGCCTGGCCAAGGCAAGTACACACAACCACACACACACACAAGTACACACGCATCCGCCATTGACTGTCAATAAACCGCACACACACACACACTGCCGCCGCACTGAGTATCTGTGTGTTAAACAATAACAAGGCAAGGCAATCGCAGAGACAAATCCGTTACTCGCAACGCCATCGACGTCAACATTTCAATGGCCATTTCGCTGCGGTCCAAAGCGGCTCTGACGTCAGAGGCCGACCGGGCGCTGAGTGCTATGTGCTATACGCTGCACTGCCAGAAAATGTTAGCAGTTGTTTGATACACTTAATAGATAGAAAGGGGAAATATGTGGTCCTATATAAATATACTAGGCAAGCACATAAATCACTACGGTTTTAAAATCTCCTTAAAAGGTGCTTAAAAGTAAGCCATTTTTTTACACTGAAGTACATTTTAAAGCCCGATAAACAAATAATTTATTCACAGATTAGAGAGAGCTTTAACACATAATAGGAGTATGTTTATAGATTATAAATAGAATAGATAAAAAGGGGAAATATATGGTTCTATATTCCTGTATTTTCTACTTAAATATACGAGGCACATAAATCACTAGGGTTCTAAAATCTCCTTAAAAGTTGCCTAAAAGTATGCTTTTTTTGACACTGATATGCATTTTATAGCATAGCTTTAAGCCCGATAAACAAATAATTTATTCACAGATTAGAGAGAGCTTTAACACTTAATAGGAGTATGTTTATAGATTATAAATAGAATAGATAAAAAGGGGAAATATATAGCCCTATATTCCTGTATTTTCTATTTAAATATACGAGGCAGCCACATAAATCACTGGGGTTCTAAAATCTCCTTAAAATGTGCTTAAAAGTATGCCATTTTTTTTGACACTTATATATATTGTAAAGCATAGCTTTAAGCCCGATAAACAAATAATTTATTTACATATTAGGGAGAGCTTTAACACATAATGGGAGTATGTTTATATAGTATAAATTTCTTTAAAGCTCTTGGGAGTCTAAAACCATTCTTCATGCTTCCCTGAATCATAAAAGGAGTCTGGCTCTAGCATAAAAAGTCCTTTTAAAATTGCCCATCGATCATCTAGCGGCGAACACAAGGCGCATTTAATAAAAAGAAAAATTTAAATGAAATTAAATTAAATAAAGAATTTCTCCCTAAGATCTTGAGGAGTTTCCCCCCGTGTATATCCACTCGGTTACGAGATACCCACAGATTTATATGGCCTGTGTGTGCGTCTGTAATTTGGGGCAGCCAAAAGGCGTTTGCTATTTTAGTTTGTGTGTTGTAAGTGCGGCATTGCTGCAGGCCACGGCGAGTCCCAGTCCGAGTCCGAATCGATTTGGCTGCTGCTGCCCATCCATCTCGCTGACCAGAGGGGCGTGGTCCGGCTTAAATGTCTCCGGGAAGCAGCCGGCAAAGAATAACACAGGAAGCTTCCGCCTGGAGGACTGGACTGGCCCCGCTCGATCTCCCCCTGCACTTGGCCTTCTCGGCCAGTGCAAATTTCCACTTCAGTTCATCAAACATTTGGCCCAAAGGCCCCCCCGCCGGGGAGGGGGAGGCGGAGGAGCCGCATCCGTGTAAACATCCACGAGTCCGGGAAGAGCCTGAGCCGCAACCAAAACAAACTCAAGCAAGGCGAACGGCAAATCTGGAAATCTTTCTAATTGTGGCAGTTCAATCAAAGCGCTTCCCTGCCCTCGCAAGGCTCTCCTCTGTCCTCCTCTTGGGTCTTTGGTTGGGAAAAATTGGTATTTCACCTGAATATAGTCAGCAGAAAGGAAAAATTAATAGAAAATTTAATACTTTTCCTTAGATTCTTAGGAGATTCTGTAAAGGAGAATTCTAAAGTAAACTAAATAGTTTCAAACTCAAACTCAAAAAAAGACTGTCTGGGAAACTCATTAGGGTAGAATAGGGTATCCTAAGCATTAATAAATTCCAATAAATAGGGTATCCTAAGGATTAATATATTCCAATAGTAAATTCCAATCAATTTATTAATTCTTAGGTACCCTATTCTTTTTGATTTTGATATATTTTTAGCTATTTGAATACATTTCTCTGGCACATAAGTCAGTAAAGTGGACAAATGAATATTTCTAAAAAAATTATAATTTTCCTACTTATATCTAAAAATATGTAGGAAATTTTAGAAGACATAGAAATCATTTAAGTTTGGAACAAATTTGCTTGTCTGTAAATTAAGGTTTTAAGGTTTTAAATACATTTAGATTCTGGAAAAGAGAATTATAAATAATTTCAAACTCAAATGATTTCTAGGTGGAAAAATCATAATTCTTTTGGCTATATTGGTAGTTATTAATCCGTAGGATACACTATTCCTTTTTTATTTGTATATTATTTTAAGTCCCAAGTCAATTAAAAATACATTTAAAGGCAAATATATTAGCGAGAGTAAGTGATAAAATATTTTAGGAAGTCCGGAGTAATTAAATTTGCAAAACTATATATCAAATTTTGATAGTAATAATTGCTTTATCTATAACCCGGTAAAAGTTTATCTCTTTTAATTTTAAAGTCAATTGAAATTCAAAGGCAAATATGTCACTGATAGTTAATGATAAAATATTGATGACAACAAGGAAGCCCGAGGAAATTTAATATACTCAAAAATATGTAAGAAATTTTAATAATAATTCCTGTGTAAATGTTAAATTATAAATAAATATATATATAAGTAAATGATAAAATATTTATAAAACTAGAAAGGCCCAGAGTTATTAAATTTGTAGAAATATGTATCAAACTTTGACTTATGATTATAAGATATGAATACATTAATTTATTAATAGCTTATCTGAAGTGAATTCAAATTCAAAGGCATATATGTCACTGATAGTTAATGATAAAATATTGATGACATCAAGGAAGTCCGGGGAAATTAAATATTTAAAAATATATAAGAAACTTTGACATATATTGTTGTCTATAACTCAAGATTTTACGACTTGTATGCATTAATTTATCCGGTAATAACTTATCTCTTTCAAGTCCCAAGTCAATTTGGGATACATTCAGTATGATATCTTTCAGCGAGAGTAAATGGGGAAATGTTTCTGAAATCGAAAGCCAAAACTAAATGAAATCAAAGGAATCTCTCCGACTCGGCATCCCTGGTGGCCAGGCGGCACAGGTTGCTCGGACAGGTGCTGCAAATGTGTAAGGTCAGCCATAAGATCATTCCGTATTTTTATTTGTGCCGAAAGACGCGTCTGTCCGTCTGTCTGTCTGTCCGTCCGTCCGTCTGGCTGTCCCTCCGCCCGTCCATCGATTTGTTTGTTTGCCTGTCTATTTTTATAGATCGCCGGCATGCACGGCCATTCTCTCCAGCACGCTTCTGTTTATCGAAGACAAAACAGTTTTTATTGTTCAAGAAATTATTTCCAGCACCACATGAACATGAACACACCTCCCTTGCTTACATTGCTGTGCCGCGGGCAGGGGGAGGGAAATGGGAATGGGAATGAAAATGGAAGGGGGTGGCCAGCGGTGCGGGGTGTGGCGTCATCAATTTTCCCCGAAGGCTGTCCGGCCCGTCGATCAAAGTGAAAAGTCAGAAGACGCGCACGCAAAATGGAAATCTCTCCAGAAAAGCGAGCGGAAATGTGTTTTAGCACATCCAGGCACTGAGGGAAAAAATGGGTTTTTAAGATTGAAAATAACTTTTTTGTAAATTAATAAATATATAAAATATAGTAAATATATATTTATAAAATATATAATAAAATAAAGTATAATAATATCTTATTTAATATTCATTTAAATCAAAAAACACTTATAACTAAAGGGTTTTTCAACTTCATCATTAGCTCACTCAAAAAATATCATTGCATAGTTTCAGGCGATTTTTAAAAATGAATTTGAATTCCTATAAAAAAAATCAAATATATAAATATCTTATTTATTATTAATTTAATTCAAAAAACACTTATAACTAAAGGTTTTTATAACTTCATCATTAGCTCACTCAAAAAATATCATTGCATAGCTTCATCCGATTTTTAAAAATGAATTTAAGTCCCTATAAAATGTTGTGCCATTGGAAAACTAAGAAACTACTAGAATTTTAAACCGATAATGTCTCTGAAAAGTGAAAACCAAATAAGAAATCAAATATACTTTGTTTATTTCGATTCAAGCCACATTTATGAACTGTATTTCCCGTAAATTACTTTAATCTCAGTCTACGAATAGTCCTCCCCATCCTTGTACCCGTTTCTCCCTCTGTGGAGGATGACATGGAGAAACTGCGTCGGAAGTGGGTTCAAGTGGGGGTCAGGAGTTCAGTTCAGTTATGGTGCCTACGTTTATGATTATGGGTCGGCGTCCCGGGGAATTTCGCCGGCTTCCTCTTGGGTCCTGGCTGCCGCATCCCTGCTCTTTGGGGGCGACTTTGTAGCCGGAGTTATTTTTGGCATAAAACATTTTCGAGCATTAATTACGCATTCACGGCACGTACTTGTCGGTCTTTTGGCGTAAATAAAATTAAAAGTTGCCCCTTGCCCGCCATTTTGCAGATACAACCCGCTGCCCCCCGCCCCCTTTTGCCACCATCACGGCAGAGCGGCGACGGCGGCAATAAAACAAAGTAACATCAACTGTTTAGCTGCCCAATTAACAGCAATTAAATCGCGCAGAAACACAAAGAGCGGAATGTCTGCATCAGCAGAACTTCCCCCTTCCCCCCGGTAGGGGGAACTTTAAAGTGGGGCGGAAAAGCTGGTCAGGGAAACGAAAAACCATTTTTCACGACCAGCGCCATGAAAACTGAAAGCAAACATCGGCCAATTGAACGAAGCCATACTTTGACATCGCATTGAACAAAAGGTTATATCAGCTACGGGTTGAAGTTTGATGGCTTGAAATAAATGCATTAAAGCTAGGACGGAAATAGGAAATCGCTTGAAAAATTGTATAAAAAAAGAGGAACTTAGGGGTATGACACTAGATAATTGCTTTCATAAGAGAAGCAAATATAATAATAATATTTTAAGTATTTTATCCATACATATTATATAATATATATTTTATCCATATTTATAACATGTTTAGAGATTTGAATTTTAAAAACGAAAAGTGTGACCATGCCATGAATGAAAGCAACCTTGCAGTGTCATAATACCATTAATACATAAAATACATGTTATAATTAGTATTAGTAAACTTAACATATGCAATGCAATTTTTCAAATAGAAACACTTTTGTCAAGTGAATTACTTCATATTACATAAATGTGCTGTACATTTTATGTATAATTTTAATTATTAATTTAAGGGTGAAAGTAGTTAATAGGCTTATAGTTTTATTACATCTCCCTCTCCCGTTGTCAAGCATCTTTAATATATAGAGAGCCAACTTTGGAAGGTATATAATATAGGACTAAGAGTGCAAATAAATATGCAAATAAATTAGTTATTAGCGGGAAATGTAGTATATTTTATTATTATATTATCATATTATTATATTATTATTTTATATTATTATATTATTATATTATTATATTATTATATTATTATATTATTATATTATTATATTATTATATTATATTATAGTAATAAAATATACTACATTTTCAGCTAAGTATTTAACGGTAGATTACTTTTTAAAAGTTCCCCAATTAGTAGAAAGTTCAACGAAATTTCTCAGGTCTTTCAAG
>VNKC01000234.1:0-17451 GCA_008042775.1 Drosophila pectinifera
GATCAACGCGACTAGCCGAGTTAATTGAGCCGTGTCCGCCTGTCCTTCCGATCTCAGAGAGAAGAGCTTGGGCTAAAAAATTTGGTGACAACATTCTATTGTATTTCCATCAGATCAAGTTTGTTTCAAAATTTGGCCTCGCCACTCCGCCGTCGGCAATCAGTAAAACCGTTAGTAAAGCTATAGTTGTGATTTTCGGTTTAAAGTAAATAGATTAAACAAATAAATTGACTTGGACGGACGTTTTCTGAAAACATAACAGGGAGAAGGACAAAACTCCAACCCTATAAGGAATATATATTCTTGATCAACGCGACTAGCCGAGTTAATTGAGCCGTGTCCGCCTGTCCTTCCGATCTCAGAGAGAACAGCTTGGGCTACCAAATTTTGTGACAACATTCTAATGTGTTTCACGCAGATCAAGTTTGTTTCAAAATTTGGCCTCGCCACTTCCGCCTTGGAAAATCTTAAAAAAAATAACAATGCTATAATGGTGATTTTCGGTTTAAAGTAAATAGAATAAACAAATAAATAGCCTTGGGCGGACATTTTCTGAAAATATAACAGGGATAAGGAGAAAACTCCAACCCTATAAGGAATATATATTCTTGATCAACGCGACTAGTTCAGTGGATTGAGCCAAGTCCGTCGGTCCGTCTGTCTGTACGTCCGTGTGAAACAACAGATATTAGAGATTATAAGAGCCGGAGAAACCAAATCCTAATATATTGAACGCAAATCAAGTTTGTTTCAAAATTTGGCCTCGCCACTTCCGCTCTCAAAAATCAGTAAAAACGTTAGCAAAGCTATAGTTGTGATTTTCGGCTTAAAGTAAATAGATTGAGCGAAAAATGGCATTGGGCGGGCATTTTACTACAATTTAAAAAGCAGAAGGAGAAAACTCCTCGCCACTTCCGCTCTCAAAAATCAGTAAAAACGTTAGCAAAGCTATAGTTGTGATTTTCGGGTTAAAGTAAATAGATTAGCGAAAAATTGGCATTGGGCGGACGTTTTCCTAAAATTTAAAAAGCAGAAGGTGAAAACTCCAACCCTATGAGGAATATATATTCTTGATCTACATTCTAATCTGTTGCACGAAGATCAAGTTTGTTTCAAAATTTGGCCTCGCCACTTCCATTCTCAAAAATCAGTAAAAACGTTAGCAAAGCTCTAAAGTAAATAGATTAAGCAAAAAAAATGGCATTGGGCGGACGTTTTCCGAAAATTTAAAAAGCAGAAGGTGAAAACTCCAACCCTATGAGGAACATATATTCTTGATCAACATTCTAATCTGTTGTATGAAGATCAAGTTTGTTTTAAAATTTGGCCTCTCCACTTCCGCTCACGAAAATCATAAAGAAGGTTAACAAAAATGTAGTTGTGGTTTTTTGTTTAAAGTAAATAGATTAAGCAAATAAATAGTCTTGGGCGCACGTCTTCTGAATATATAACAGGCAGAAGGAGAAAACTCCAACCCTATAGGGAATATATATTGTTGATCAACGCGACTAGCCGTGCTGATTTAACCATGTCCGTCTGTCCGTTCAATATCAGAGAGAAGATTCTAGCTCTTCCACATTTGGTGAAAACATTCTAATCTGTCATAGATAATGTTAACAAAGCTATAGTTTTGATTTTGATTCGTACTAGTAAAGTAAATAGATTAAGCAAATAAATAGCCTTGAGCGGATGTTTTCTGAAAAGATAATCGGCAGAAGAAGAAAAATTCAACCCTATAGGGAATATATATTCTTGATCAACGCGACTAGCCGAGTTGATTGAGCCATGTCCATCTGTCCATCTTTCGCCATCGAAAATCAGTAAAAATGTTAGCAATAGTTGTGATTTTCGGTTTAAAGTGAATAGATTAAATAAATAAATAGCCTTGGGTGTAAGTTGCCTGAAAACATAACAGGAAGAAGGAGAAAACTCCAACCCTATAAGATATATTCTTGATTAACGCGACTATCGGAATTAATTGAGCGATATCCGTCCGTCTGTACGTCCGTGTGAAACAACAGATCTCTGAGATTATAAGAGCTAGAGGTATCTGTTTAGACAATTTGACTACTCCCACTTTCGCCTTCAAAAACCATGCAAAACGTATAACTAAACAATAGTCGTGATTTGTGATTTCAATTTGTTTTGCATTCTCAAATTATGTCCGAGCTGAATTGAAATGTATTAAATGAATGAAAAGGGGAAAAAAAGGGGAAAATCTAAGCAAGCAAATGAAAACAACATTTTTTTTTTAAGAATCCATCGGATTTTGCAGGATTTGAACACACGCCGATCTAACAAAAATAACGTGAACCTGGCACTCAGAATAGCTTCAATAACAAAAGCCATTACCTTCAAAAACCATAAAAATCTAATAATTAAGCTATTGTCATCGATATTCTTCTTAAAGTAAATAAATATGAAATAAATACATTTGTGCGGTCATGGTCTAAAACTTTAAGTGTAATCCGATGATAAACATTATTGGCAAACAAACGAATATTTAAAAATGTTTCTGTATAGACTAAACTTCTACAACATTTATAGTTGTATTGGCAGTTCCAATGGGTGCTGCCGAACATGTTCCTAGCAGCATTTGCCTTTTCTCGGTGTTACTCAAAATGTAGAAATATCACCTATCGAACGCGAAGCACGTCTACCCGAAATACCGATCAACAGAGACTGCACTGCTGGACTCCATCGTGGACTCCGTCGCTAATCTTTCGCTGATAGTAAAGAGGCTTTCTTAGCCTATAAACATCAAATTGAATAAACTCAATACCAGGGAAGTAAAATCAGTAGTCTATGCAGACGAAGTAGTACGGTCAGTATCAGGACAGTTCTGCAACGTTATCTGTGAAATAATGACAGGTGACTTAAATTATTAAGCCCAGAAACATGCAATTTTTATATATCACGAGGGACGAAAAATCGTTCCATAAAACATACCAGAGATAAACAGCGTTAAATTAAAGCTATCGAAATACAAAATTACTGAAAGAGTCAAGAAATTAAGCATTGCATTCTTCTCAAACATGAAAATGCTTGGAAAGAACTGGGGGATAAACACCCAATGAAAATAATGAGGCATACTGACACACGGAGCCCTAGTATAGAAGCAAGCTTTAACTAGGGCGAACAGTATTAGAAAATTAACAAGGATATTCCGTTCAGCATGCACCGGGGCTACAGGATCGTTAAGTTCGTGCGGCTGCCAAAAATGGAATCCGATATAATATTACCGATCGAGCTGTTCATACAGAAAACTGTGGCAAAGAGTGCGGGGACACTGCCAAATCCTTAAGGGCATCGATTCAAGCAGTGGAATCTATGGACAACATGACAACGAAGTTATGATTCAGTAATGACAACGGAAGGCAGGAAAAGAGAAAAAGTAACCGAACAGGGTGAGGTATCAGTCTAAGAAAGGCTGCTGTGTAGGGGATGCGATTTTCATTGAGACCTGGGGGATAGAATCAGTTTTCACCTGCCGAACATAAGAACAGTCTTTCGGGCATAAGCATAGCCAGGCTGCTGTAAGGAAGTTCGGAGTTGGTGGCCAATTACAAGAACGCAATAGACTTGCCGAAAACTACGAGGTACACATAGGTGCCAGAATACAATGATATCCCAGGTAACGAGAAAGCAGACGAGTTAGCGAGGTTCTTGTTCCTGTGGTCTAGGCAATGATTCATGGCAGTTTTAAAATGGCAGCCAACAAGAATGGTTATAAAGGAATAGTAAGAGTGATGCAGGACATCAAAACATGGTTAGTTGCAATTTGACAGTAAAAGGACCGAAGAGCCATATTTAAAAGCAAAAGGAGTAGCAGAAGAATCACGGCAATTACCAATGATGACGAATTGGGCGATCTGAACGCACGCAATAAAGATGGGGCTGCAAGGAAGTAACGGAACAGGAGACACTAGAGCATCTGCTGCGCCACGGTCCAGCTTGGCGTAAAAGATGATCCAGGTAACTAAATTATGTAGTAGGTAACGGAAAAATATCTATAAATGCAGATAAATTTACTGCTTCCATGAAATATCCAGCACATAGTTCAGTTAAACAGATACGCTAATTTATGGAAGGAAAGGTACCAGAAGTACCTCACCCGTAGCTTGGAATATATCACCACTCCTTGAGCAAATTCTCTCCCTAAAAATTGTCGGGTCGAATGGACACAAGTTGGGGATGAATTTCAGTCGATAGAATAAAAAAAAAAATCGAAATGTGAAATGCTCAAGTACTTCACACACTCAATTTCAATGAGCAAATTTATCTGGCCAGACTGGTGTTGTTAGAGTCCATATGCAATCTGATCATGATGGTTGCGATTTGCAAAGCATATATGTCCCGCAAGCTTAATCAGTGCCGATAAAGAGTTCCTGGCGGTAGTGTTCAGTTTTAAGAAATTTGTTGCATATATCAAAGGTCATGCCTTCTTTGTAGTAAATAAATAAAATGTATCAATCTGATCTTAGTAGTCAATTAGCCAGACGGGCCTAAGGGATCTAGGACGGGTTACTAGTTTACTATTCAGCATCCTAAAGGTAGTAGAATATCGTTCCCGATGCCTTATCTCGAACGCATGCAATAGAACTATCAGAACATTAGATTCTGCATAACAAAAGTTAATTAATTCTCGATGGCTATATATATCGTTGAACTAAGCATGCTTCTGGGGACAGAATTAGTTCCTGTCGCCAATGATGGTCGTTTTTATTATTGGCCTTGGTAGAGGACGTTGGTGATTGTGTAAATCGCAGTGAAATTTGTAAGTACGCTAAAAGTTCAAACAAATCTCTAAGACCTCATTTCCAAAAGTCAGAGGAAAAATATTGTTTCTAACGGACTTCTGCGCCCCCTACTTGATAGAAATAAAAAAATGCTTGAATCTTTTTAATTTTACATAATTTCACAAAATTCTCTTTTCTCAATAGCGTGTTGCTCATTCTGGTTGGGGTTTATTTTTGTTGATGCATAAATTCAACTCTACAAACTTTCAATTTTAGAGTCCCTCAAAATCAATATTTAAAATTTAATTTATGCATGATTTTAAAAGAATAGTAAAGGGGTAAAGTGTGGTGTAAATGTTACCAACCCACCCAATATAACGCTCAGAAATGCATTACAAATTTCTTCATATTTTTAATAATCATTAAAAATGTAAACATAATTGCAAGACTTCATTTTTATCCTTAAGTCATTGTTCTTAGTAATGATTTCCCAAATTTACATTATTTTTACTCTATTTAATTAAGTCCAAATTCATCTTTTTAAATGCAATTTGTATCCTAAGATAAATGTTTATCACATTAAGTTATGAAATTTAGACAACTCTTCCGTTTTATCGTTTCCTTTCTTTTAAATATTTCTTTCTTTACTCATGTGATCAAACCAAAATCAAGTAGGATAGTGTGTTATTGACTATGAGATCAAATCAAATCAAATCATCATCAAATTTTCTATGCATATTGACTTACCTTATTAAGTGTTTCCCCATATTATTAAATTGATACATTTTAGAATGACGCCCCAAAACTCATTCGATCGCAGTCAACGAATAAAACCTTTCTAAGATAATGCTAAACAGACAGACAAAGTTTCACATACAATAGGTGGTAAAATAGTGAAATATTTTTCCCTTGATAGGTCAAATTTTAGCGGATAGTCGACTATAGAGTGATTTTGGATACTGAGGAATATCTTTCACATGGAAAGTACTGATTTCTCTCCGATGTAATGTTTCTAAGAGGTAAAAAGAATTCATTTCGATATATATAATATATATATAATATAGCTTATTTGCTATTGTTGAAAATTTCTTTTCCGGGACTACATTCTTGTGATAAGTTTAAATCTGTAATGTGATGTGAAATGTTTTAACTTTGATCTAATATAATTAGAAGACCGATGGAACCAGACATACATCTTAGGTAAGAACCTAGTATATCAATATATTGACCAATTGCTGGTTTTAAATTGTATTGGTTTTCTTAATTACGAAATAAATTGACATTTTATATTTTGACGTATTTTATTGGGAGCCCATAAGCGTCCACCATCTGAATACGAAGAAAATCACATGATGAGTGTTCTGTTGAATATTGACGTATTTATCTACGACTCTTAAGTCTGGAAATTTATCCGCGTTATCTTATTTGTTATTTTTCTTTGACTTAGGTATTCGAAATAAACCTCCAAACTTTGTCTGGAAAACAAAATGAGGATCTGCAATTACATTCTGGTTTCCATCTGAAATTATAGTATTCCAATTTACGGAATCGCAGCCAAGAACCAGTACTGTCATATAATTATCTGAGATAGCACACTAATCCAATTTTTTATTTACACAACCACTATCAGTAACAGTTGTTTTACAACAAAATCAGATTAAAATCAAATGCAGTGCTGCAACATTATTACAAGTCCATAAAAGTTTTGTTCTGTATTTATACCGAGCTGTCATTTAAATCCAATTTGGTTATTAGTTTGGCTTTTCGAAGTCGAATGAATATTCCTTGAAGTCCGTTGTTTAATCTCCTTGTGTCAAGACGAACATGTTTGGGTTTTATCGCCAAGCTCATAGGTGAACGTAATTCCTAACTTAACATGCGGCCTACATCAAACTTGAAATTTCCACTGCTTGGCTTACCGGGCAACATCGATATATGTGCCATGCTGAATAAGAGGTCGACGAAAAAAAATCTGAAAATCTTGGAATATATTTTTAACATAAACTTGGTTCATTTCAATCTTTGATAAATGGAAATAAATACTTTGTCATTAATTTTAGGGCACTTTGGGCTTTCCATCATCGGTTTCAAGTGAGCTTTTATATTCTTAAAATCTGAATACTTACTAAAATCTTCTTGAGCTAGTTTGGAACCTGTCTGCAATGCACAAGCTAATGCTTGTTATATCCATAACTATAATTGTTAAAAAGTCTATTTATTTTAACAATTTATGACCTCTTTTTGTCTATGCACGCGTGTATTGTACTCTAGGCCGTCCGACAGGTCTGACTCTAGGGACACCTCTAGGGGATTTTCAGCTCTATCTATTGCTGATATCTATCGCGGTTTAGATTTATTGTAGCTGATCTAGTTGATCTTAGAGGCTCCTGAACTGGTTCTTTTGGGTTTGACGAACAACTTGCAACCACTTCTTTTAAATCTCTTGTGTTCACAACGACAAAGGAAATTGGGCAGTCAGTGTGACTATAATATATAAGAGCGGGATCCATACATCATTGCTTTATTATTTGGTCGACTTATTAAACTTCCACAAATCGATCAATTCCTCAATAAATTTCAATGTGCCTTTCAAGACATCGATTTTTGCAGTTTAGGTAGCCTAAATCGTAGAAAAAACGGTAGCTCACTCCGTGTAGGGTATGTTCTTGTTGATGTTAAAACTCAATACTACGATCTTTAAATTGAAGAGTCTTTCGAAACAACAAACATTTTTTCAGGTGAACCCTTTAGGCCACTATCATTTAAATTTACTTTATGCATGATCCTAAAATAATAGTAAAGTAGCGGTAGCGGTAATGGTAATGTCCACGAGTTTTCTTAACTCATTCAACCATGTTTATTTTAAAAAGAGGAAACCTATTTGTTAGATCCCTTTCTTTCTGATTTAATTTAAATATTTATATCATTGCTTCTTATTTATAAACATCAAAAAATAAGATTTTTTCGCATTTCACATTTTGGGAAGCACAGCGCTCTCTCGTAAGCTATCTCTCTCTCCCTCTAAACCATTTAAGTTACATTAGTCAGATTAGTATCTTACCAGCAGATGAGGAAGCTTATACATTAAAGTAAGAATTTTCTTCTTAAATTTTAAAAATATTGTGTCTACCGTGCAATTGGGTCAGATATATATTCCGGTTGGCTGCTGAAACTACTGTAGTTATTAGATCAGAACTCTCAACTGCCACAATAATTGATAATTGCTAACACTAAAGCTGAATTTTACTTTATTTAAATATCGAAAATATCAGAAACCAACATTGTAAACCAAGGCGTCCATTACATCTGACCATTTTTGGACCATTTCGGGGTACAGAAAAGTTAATTTCTAATAAGAAAAATATGGGATATCTAAGGTTTTTATGGTGTTGTTCCTTGCGACCTAGTCTAAACATTGCCTTGAATTGAAAAATCTTCTTCTAATTACTCTGGAGGATCAAACATTTAACTTAATAAAGAAAACTCATTGGAGCTTATGAGGACTTAAGCTAAACTAGACATACAAAACCATCTTAATCGTTAGTAAGAAACGTATAATTTAAGGAGTTGTGATGTGTTGTTTTTTGAAGGATAGGAGGTGTTCTATAGAAAAAGAACAGAAATTCCGTCGAACGATTTAATGTGAAACTAGCCCCTTCATTCACGGATCACTTGCCTTCATACTTAAAATTATTAAAATTATTCGATTGCACTTAGAAGTGCATGGCTTAACGTCGCCATAGAGTCAAGGATTACATGCTCTCGTTCTCTTTCCTTCCTAATCGTCATTCTACTTAGACGTGCATACCTAAAAGCTTAAAACCCAAAAGGGGTTAGGTTTTACAAAGTGCCATAAAGTATTGAAAATATTCGCATCCATGCAGTTAAAGATGATGATGGCTTTAATAAAATTAGGATATTGTTTTTCCACATTCAACTGTAGTACTTAAGTTTAACAAAAATCTAGTTGGTGTTTACTATGCAACTGTCATAGCTCTATATGATACCTCTAATTCTTCAACCTATTTAACTTCGTATCACCCATTATTATTTATTATAATTAGTTTATGTGGCTAGATACATTCCTTCTAACTTCAAGCTTATACCATACTGTGTGCGTTTTACAGCCACTAGCTATATTAGGTGCAAATAGCCTACCTACCTTTCTTTTAGAGTCAAAGCCTTTTTTGTTTTCTACTTGGATATTATGAATATTCTCTGCGCAAATTCTCTCTCTCATCAACTAACTCGAAAATTAAACACCCCTGAATCAGTTCCATGAGCTTTACATTACTAGGAGCACGCATATCTAGTCCTGTTAACAGCGTAAATGGAGGAACTTTTGTACTCATTGGCTCAGTATCTCCTTCACCCTGCCTACTTGTTTGCACCAGAATGCTGGATATTCCTGACTCAGTTTCGACAGCAGAAGAACCTCGACCCGAAACGATCCTGCATGGGTTACCAAAATTAAAAGCCTGGCGCTTTTAGACAGGACTTCTTCAACCTCAGTGCTTCGTGTAGGATATAACCATACGTACTTTGAAAAAGAATTGACTATCACGAGAATGTGATTATAGCGCTTTTTGGTCAACTCGATCGGGCCTATGTGATCGATTGCCTCATTCACTAAGATACATTGTACTCTCTATAGCAAAAGCGTTACAGTCAGTAACTGTTTTGAATTACTTCCCTCGAACGGACAACGCGCCACTTTATCAAAGCTCCGATAACAGCCAACACTTCGAGTTCATAACAGTGATATTTCTATTCGCGCAAACTTCATTCTATGTCTCCTTGAAGCCACACGGCTCCTAAGAATCGTTGGATTTTTTGCTTATCGCGTAGATTCGGGAAATCAGCAACCGCTCTAGTTTTCTCATCACCTGGGATGATTGTCCCCTTTTACACTACATATCGTAGGAAACTCTGTTTCTCTTTAATATCTGACACTGGCTCCAGTTTATGAGCAATCCATTTTCTGACACTTTCAAAACACGTTTTAATTTCAGCTCGCCCTCAACTACAGTCTGGTTAGCAATGATGACATCATCAATGTATACTACTGTATCCTCATTTTTTATTAAATTGCTCAGCACCATGATATATTTATAAAGCACTGCTTGAGTATTCGTGATACCGAAGGGAACAAACATGATCTCGTACCGACCATTCATTGTTACAACCGAAGTGTACTTCTGGGATTCTGGTGATACAAGAACATGAAAGAATTCATTTGTCAAGTGCAGTGAGGTGAAAATCTCTCCACCTTGCAATTTTTCAATGATGTCATCCATGTGTGCTATTGGAATAATATGTTGCATTTTCCTATTTTTTTTTCTCCCCCAAACGACGCAATCTCTGACGTAGTAAGCTTGACTATTCCTTTCTGAAGCCATTCCTGTACCTGATTATCTACTATTTTTTTATCTCAATACGCGGCAACTCATATGTCAATAATATCTTTATCTTCACTGGCGTGCTACGATTTTTTTTTCGGTTTATAGCTCTAGCTCCTGCATTGCAATCTTCTTCATACACAGGTTCTCAAACCAGTTCATCTGCTGCATACATGAACTTTTATCAATCTCTCATAATATCGACATTTTCCAAAATTGCTGTGCTCAAAATGGCATTGAAAGTTAAACCCTCGTCTGGAATCACGTGAAAGTTGATCACCATTTCAATACCGTCAATATTGACACATTGCTTTAAAACTGACACAAGTCAGCACCTGACTTTTTCCAATCCCCATCAACTATACGTTGAACCATTAGACTGTCAACTCCTAAGCGTAGTTTCAAAAAGTAGGAAAGCTACATCCGAATGTTATCGACTATGAGATACACGGTATCCGTTATTGTGGGTGAAATAGACATGGCTAATTTCCTTTGTCTAATTATGCTAAAAATTATGACAAACTTGACATATGTTAACAAATAAAGACGAATGTTGCTAAGAACATGTAGAGCAACACCCATAGAAGATGCTAACACAAATATGGATGTTGCAAAAGTTTAGTATATACACACACACTTGTTCCTTTCTATTCCAATAAAAAAACGCATTTCTAGTGCCATAAGGGTAGAAGCCATTTAATATGGCAATCACCGCCTATAACGTAATATTCGGTCTTACATATTTTGTTATACGTTGAGACATTATTTTTATTTTTTTATATTTCTTAATTTCATTTTGATATTGTTTACTGCCAAACATAACCGAATATTTAAGTATAGAGATAATCGACGAAAAACCTGTAAAAGCTCAGCCCAATCCAAAATAAAATCTAATTAGAAATAAAAAGCCCAAAGATTTTAATAAGTTAAGAAAAAGAAATCAAATCCAATGCAATCACAACAAACACAATTTTCACTGCCATACAAGCCCGCGATGGATCCATAACTATGTAAGTGTCAAACTATCTATTAAAATCGTCTCCCAATTGATCAAAAATTCACATACAGTATATTTTAAAAATCATAATTTAATATAATTATCGAAGATTATAACTTAAAACATGGAATGGAACTCGCTCTTCAATATATTGTACTAAAAATTTCTTAGTTTTGTTACTTTAAATATTACCAATTTTTAGATTAAAAATAATTTAATTCCGCCTTCATATTATGGAGGTAAAATTATTAGATCAATTACTACACTACAAATAATAATAGATTTTCCTATAACGGATATATATATTTATTTAAAGATTATTACTTTTATTTTAATACAATTATTATTTGCATTATAAATTCACATACAGTGCAGGATATTTTTAATTTTTAATTGTTAAACTTAAAGTTCATAATTTAAAAGAATTATTGAAGTTTATAACTTAAATTAATTACCTGTGCATAATAGAATTTACACTACTAGATATTGTACTAAAATGATCTTGGTTTTGTTAATTTATATACTAAAAAAAAAAATTAAATGAAATTATAAAAGATAAAAAATTATTTAATTTTGTCACATGCTATTGAGGTAAAATTATTAGCTATACATAGTACAACACTACAAATAATAACAATTCCTTTACCTATAATGGATATATTCATCGTCGAGTTTTCGGAAACTTAATTTAACAAATTGTTTTAAAAGCGTAAGTTTTTTATTAATTATCAACGATAGTTTTAATTCGTCTGAGTGTTTGTTCGGGACGTAAATGTCTGATTTTTTCGTGGCGCAAGAGGTTCCGTAAGTTCTGTATGTGTGTATGTGTATGTGAATTTTGACGTGCTTTTGGGACATTTAAAGTAAATCATTGTATAGATTGCATCCTTGTATTATTCAATATGTTGCACGCAGATCAAGTTTAGAAGTAAGTAAACATAAGTCGTCATATTCAGACTAAAGTAAATTATGTCGGATGATAATCCTGGGGGTTATAAAATAAAGTTTCTCTAACCTCTATATTTTTGTTTTCAGCTCCAATGGGTGTTGCTCAACATTATCCTACAAAATATTATTATATTTTCAGTGTTATTTAACATGTAGCAACATTTGTCTTTACTTGTCAGCATTGAGCGTAATAAAGCATAAAAAAATGAATTAGCCATGTCAATTTCACCCAGAATGCTTTGGGTACCAGGTATCTCAGTCTCCACGGTCGCGTTCTTCCTTGTTATTTTATGTCTTTGTTTCAAGTATTATTATTATTATTATTATTAAAATATTATGAGATATTGACTTAACTTTTTATTCTAATTCATCTTTATCATCATTATCTAATGTTAGAGACATTTATTTAATATTAATTCATAATTATATGTAAGTTATCCAAAAGCTTTTTATCAAACCTCTGTTATTTAATTTTAAGTCTTAATTTTATTTATTTGTTTGCACTTATTTAATTAAATATTCCACTTGTGCCAAATACCTGTGAAAGTAAATTGTTATATGTTCTTCTATCTTGGTTAATTTAACTTTAGGATTTAAAATTATTTGGTATGTTTATTGAGCTTGTCTTAAATAACACATACCCATTGCATGATTTAATTGGGTTAATAATTTATTGTTATTAACTTTCTTTTGTTTATGGAAATTTGTCTTATATATGTCTTTCTATATCTTGTGTTTACCTCAAATTTTTGCTTGTTATTGTTTGAATTATGCTATGCTTATAAATGATATATCTTTATCTGTCTTACGAGTGTTGGGTTTTCCCATTGATTAAATATTCCAATTAGACCTCTTGTAACTTCCATCCAGTCCTTACCCTTTGATTCAATTGCGCTTCAAAATTTATAATACATATAAGTACATTATGACTTATAGTTTCGTAGAAATTTGCTACGTTCGTTTTTCTGTGCTCCACATTGGCTAGGTTACAAATTTGACCATCGTTTATTAAGTTTTGAATTAAGTTTTTTAAAATTAAGATAAGAATAGTAAGATAAGTAAATAAGTTAACTAAATTAAATAACCTAACCATCTTTTCAATACCTAGATGTAGAAGATTTTTATGATTGCTAATAATTATTTCCTTAACTCAGCATAAGTGTTTACTTTCTGTAATTTCCTAGTTGCCCTCACTATATTTCTGGTTGAATTCATAAACTATTTAAATACTTATTGAATAATTGAATAAGCGCTTATTTCCGTGCAAATGTATTTTATTAATATTGCTTCGCGTTTTCTAGGTTAAGTTCATTTATAATTCTTAAAATAATTTTTAATTTTTTTAATATTTCTATTATTGTGAATCATCTCTACCTGCCTTTGAACATGATTTTTTTTTTTTAATTTTTTGTATCATCAGCATCTTCTTCAGCTCTATGTGCTGTGGTTTATGTTTCATTACTTCATTTTATCTTGAAGTATTTTAATTTTTGACAATGCGTCGGCTTCATGATTTTATTTACTTTCCAAATTTATATTTTAAAGAAATATTCCTTAATCTAATCTTCCGTCTCAGCAGTTTCTTATTTGGTTCCTTAATGTTACTTAGCCAGACTAAAGGCTTATGATCACTGAATATTTCAAATTTTCTTCCTAGTAAAGATGGTCTTAAATTTTGTTGCTCATACCATGGTTGATAATTATTTTTCGATTGTACTGTAATTTTCTTCATGTGTTTTTAAAGTCCTACTAACTTACAAAATTTTTATTTTTTTCAAGGGAGAGTACTTTGTCTAATGCGAAATTTCTAGCTTCCGCTTGAACAAAGGGTACAAGGGTACTATAACTTAGTGCCAATGTATGTAATATTCAGAAGATAGCATCTCCGACCCCATAAAGTATATATATTTTGGATCAACGTCACCAGCCGAGTCAATTTAGCCATGTCCGTCTGTCCGTCTGTGTGAAACAACAGATCTCAGATACTATAGATCTTCAAAATTTGGTGACTTAACGTGGTCCCAGCAACATCTGTCTTATTTGGGTGTTTCTCAACATGTTGCTATCAACTTTTCTTTTCATTTATTAGCTCTTCCTTCTGCCTGCCGTCCTGTCTTTTTTAAGTTTTCCACTCTCGACTGTAGCTTTACCACTTTTTTTTCTTTTAACTTCTTGAAGTTGATGCATTACGGTCAGTACACTAAAATGGCCATTACGATACCAAGCATGTTCTTCCTAGGAGATAAATAGGCGGAAGAGGGGAAAGATATACTACTAGCAGCTCCATATCTTGATTAAAGTTTATTTTAGGAATTGTTGATTTTTTTTGTACAAATATATTACAGAAAAAAAAGTTCTTTTGAACTGATTCAATATGTCCGTTTTGGTCATTTCATTGGAGACTACAAACGCAGGATCCGTACTATAAGATAGAACGAACTAATTAATTGTATATTATATATATATATATATAATTGTATATTCTTCCTAACGTAGACGTCATCGAATTCCTTCGACCGCCGTTTAATAAATCCAAGCACACCCTGGCTCATTGAAATCGTCATCTAGAGTAATTTTTTCCAAAGATGCGTTTAAGCGTAGAGCCATTGAAGTTTAAAAGATTATCACTACAGCATGCTTAAAAATTATTAAGACCTTTTGCGTAGTGCCATTCAGATAACTCGAGATCCACCTAAGAAGATCAACAGGCATACACATAAAGTCGAGTTTCCTAACAAGAAGGGAATGATTAACGTAGTCAAATGTTTTATTGATATCAGTATAACACACAGGTGTGTGCAAATTTTGTGGAAAGCCCCTAATAATAAAAGAAGCTATAAGCTCCAGAAGATTAGATGACGTTAATAAATTCATTTTTTAAATTCATGTTGGTATGGAAAAAATACTGATCTACAAAAGTAATGCAAGTTTTGAGTAATTACGCTTTTAAAAAGTTTTGGGATGGCTGCAATTTAGAGATTCGTCTATGGTTTTGAGCATCCTCTTTGCTACCTGGAGAAGAATTACGAATGATTCACAATGATTCGGCACAATACCTATGCACATAACGGGAAGATCCAAAAAGAAGTGAACTTTCGTTTAAACTTGGACTAAAGATTAGGTTCAATTTGGTCATGGTATATGAAGAACACTGATTTGAGTCAAAAGTCGACGAATAGGTTGTTTAAAAAAAAAGTGAGCAAATATATACTGATCATTATTTGCTGTTGTATTTTTAAATAAAAGCGAGGAGGAATGTGTACTAGGTTTACGCTTACTGTTGACGAAATTATAGAACTGTTTTGGGTCCTGCGAGAACTGGGCCCTGCAACGAGCTAAATAGTTTTTATAACACTGCGCGTTAAGCACGGTGAAATTAGTCCGAGCCACTAAAAAGAGAGAAAGAACAGGTGGAGATCCAGAACATTTAAATTTGAAATAGAGGTTGGGCTTTTTATTTTTGATGCGAGTCAACTGTTTACTAAACCAGGGAGGCTAGTTTGAGGTTAACTGATAGTATAACGGAACACATTCTTTAAAAAAGGAATTCATGGCATTATTAAAAATATCCATGAGATGGCAAACCGGACCAATTCAAATGACATATGTTCAGCCGCCCTATTGCGAATGCAATAGGCTCTCTTAGCTGGTCGATCAGACTTATTCTCCACAGTAATCCCAAAATGGATAAGCACACTGAAAGTAGGATGATATGGATCTTCAGGTTGCGCCACCCTAACCAAAATAACTCTTACCGGATCAGAGACAAAGCAGAAATCATGCAAACGATTTAAGAAATTTCGAACATGTGTGAGTTGAGACAGCGAAATGTAGAGCAAGCCATCAATAACATCGTGTTGTTCTGTAGATAGGAGTGTATTTTAGGATTCGTTTTAATACCAAATAGCTTCTGGGATGTTTAAATCACCTAGAACTACTAATTGGTCCCTATCCGAAAGTCTATTGGAAACCGATTGAATTGCGGAAAGGAGGTTGCAATAAATAGGAAGTTCCAACAATTGGGAAATGTAGGAACATGTAATAAAAACGAAACTACCATGAAGTGATAGCTTCACACAAAGGAATTCAACACCGTTGCTTTCCTCGAAAGTAACTAATTCAGACGTGATGTTGGAGTCAACCGCTCTGAGGACACCACCCCAACGCCTGGAAGGCGTAAGTTGTGTACATAGCTGAAAAACTTCGGAGCTATAGATCTCCGGCTTTAACCTGGTTTTTATCAGGACTATCAGAATACAATTTAGGGAGCTTACTACGAAAGCCTCGTGCATTCTGATAGGAGTGAGGAGAGAGTTTGTTAGTTTTTTGGAACTGAGGAAGAAGTAGGGACGTATGGTCTGGCCTATGAAGAGAGAAGAGGCCGAATTTTCTTTTCCCTAGCTTTGTACTCTTATCATCGTGTTAAAGAGTTCGTTAGGGACATTTATTTTGAAAGGAGAAATATTCCTAGCATCAGAAAATTTTAGTTTTCCACCATTATTTTAATTTTTTAGGCTTTAGTTTTGCCTTGAATATAGGCGATTACATCTTCATATGATGATATCTGTTTTGTTGGTGGAATAGCTATCACCAATTTCGGCCGGCAGTCCGGGCCTGATTCTCTGGGGAGTTTTCAGAACTGGGTTCTGTGGGGTCGTTAATTGTGACCCCTCAGCGGACACCACTGATATAGCCGGCGGCACGGTCTCTATCAAGGCACATTCGGACACCGACATTCGGACACATTGGGGTTGATTATAATGGGGTCAAGGGCAGTGCCGAGAGAGTCTGCGGTTGAGGACTCTCCTCTAATTGGGATTCGTTCAAATGATCCAAGCCCACGGCGGATTTTTTGCGCTTGGGAGGACTCATTGAAGCCATTAAACTGCGAGTCTTACGAGCTTTACGAAAACTAATCGATCGTGAAAAGTGAAGCGAAAGTGAGCTTAATCCGACGAGCAGCACCCTAACGGTTGAAGCAGAAAGAGGAATGCAAAAAGCTAGCAATCACAACACAAAATTAATATGATATTAATACAATCATTAACACACAAAATAAGCTACAAGCAACCGGGAAGTGGACGGAAACTTTAATAAAAAAATGTAGAAGTCTTATATGAAACCCCGGTTAGTAGCCTCTATATACGGAGTCGGCGGTACAGTCGACTGTATGTAGCAGTTTAAGAACAAAACAAAAACACAAAAAACCTGTATCCTTTGAACTGATATTTTGACCTGCACGGCCAAGGGTCAATAAAAGTAGTTATTGCTTAGGGTGGTTGAAACCAGTTTCTCAAGGTGTCAAGGTTTCCCAAATTATTAGATACAGGTCAATAAAAGGCAGACAATAGATATTTATTTTTTGAGA